>JAAGKR010007247.1:0-37941 GCA_011419295.1 Clarias macrocephalus | reverse complement strand
CTCTGTTCTTTCAGGAATATTACCATGAGGTGCCTCTTAGCCTCCATAATCCCAGCATGTTCCTACATGCATGGTCCAGTGGTAAGCATTCAGTGGTCTCACCTAAGTGACCAAAGTTTATTTCCCACCCAGGGCAACAGTTCAGTATCAATATTGTTTTAAAGTCATTTTTACAACTTTGTTTTGGGGTCATTTGTTCAATGTCTCATCAACATATAGTTGCTGCTCTTTTTATTTCATTTCATTAAAGTAATTCTAAATTTGAAAAACAATCCAATAGCCACATAATCCCAATGTCTTTAAGGTTGCAAAAGTAACATCACCACAACATTTTACCAATCAAAAATTCTTGCCGAGACTGGTGAAGAGGCTTCCATACTCTGAGACACTTAGTGCTACAGTATGTCACTGGGACCATTGTGCTCACAGTAAGGCCACCCTTGACGAACAAATCTAAGAGGAGTGACCAGACAAAGAGCCTTATGAAAGATACAACAAAGGCCAAGTGTATCCTGCTAGGATTGTGGCTACCCCTAAAGCACATGTGCATCACATGAGGGTCAGGTGTAACGCCAGTCAAGCTTGCTAAAGCTAGTTTTAACAGCTTAATTGCAGCAGTACTGTACTTTAAGTTTATTACTTGTTACACTGTGGAAGATGATCCCAATGAAATCTTGGCTGAATTGTATAGCAGATTGTGTTATTGCATGTGTGTTCTCCAGGTCAGACATTGGATAGTAACGATATTCTGATGATAGACTAGTGATTAAAGTAAACCCATGCTTGTGCAGTAAATTGGATCATATAAGCAGAAACACTGGTCAAAATGAGGTGGAGTATTATAGCAGTGTGCAACTTGAATCAGTAACTTCTTACACTGCAATAAGTAACTTTATTACACTTTGTACATGAAAATCAGTGGTCACAATAACACTTTAGAAACCATGAATTATTTTATTCTGGGACAACAAAATGACATTCAAATGAATCAGTTTTTTTTGTTTGTCTTTTGTATTTGTCCAGTCAGTATTATCACCTGGGACTGCCACAGCTTATGAACTTTATTCTGTATACGAGAGGAGGGGGGGGGGAGTACACACTGGACAGGGTACCAATCCATCACAGGGCACACACACATCTACACTTACACACAAACACTATGGGCAATTTTGGAACAGCAATTGGCCTAATTGGCATGTCTTTGGCCTGAGGGAGGACACTTGAAAACCTGGAGGAAACCCACCAATGCACAGGGGGAACATGCAAACTCCATGCACACAGAGGTGGGAATCGAAGGTGACAGTGCTAACCACTAAACCACGTCCTAAACTAAATTAGTGAATGCAAAGGAATAATAAATCAATACGATTCCATGATGTTTAAACATAAATTGGAGAGCTTTGCTAAAAATGTGTAGCTAGAAAGTTCCTATTAAGATGTTTGGATTTATTCAAGGCTTTAAAAATGTTGCTGGAGAAGTATCCCAAATATTTTTTAACTGATTAAAAAAATGGCAAGAGTTTTTTTTTTTTTAAGATGTGAAAAAGGTTGCTTTGGCAAATATACACTAAATCAGCTTTAAATTAAACCATATCTCATTTTAAATGCATTATTATTATTATTATTATTATTATTATTATTATTATTAGTAGTAGTAGTAGTAGTAGTAGTAGTATTATGGCATCCTTCCATGCTGTGTAGAATTGATGCCATTGGACCATTAAATAGTAATTGGTCACTGTCATCTGTATAGAGAGTTTGCAGTTGGTGTGGGTCAGATTAATGCCACATGATGCTTCAGCAACAGCTTGGGAGTTCAGAGGAACATAGCAGCAGGTGTTGACATCTATAGCAGTCCTTGGTTTAATTAGGTGTCAGGGGGATTCTGTCACTAATCTCACACCTACAGTCAGAACAAAAAGGTGTCAACAATGTACACACATGCACCAAGGAGATATGCAAACTCAAGGGGGCTTTAACGACTAAACATAGAATAGCCCAAGATATAGGATTTTATGACCTTTTGCTTTATTTAATGCCACCCTTCTCATAAAGGTTAACAATTCTAACTAGTGTAATCAATTATGGAAACCACTTAACACATTCAGTATAGTGCTGGTTTATTGATTTTTCTTTATTTCTACAGTTTTAAACAACGCTCGAGACATCCAAAATCTGTAATAATTATATTGAGATGTGTCTGCTACTTATGCTCTGTAAAGCCTTCGTAACGGCTCTAATGTCAGCTGCTGTTTGAGGTTAACTGGTGATTTCTGAGGCTGGTAACTCTAAATGAACTTCTCTTCTGCAGCAGAGGTAAGTTTTGGTCTTGATTTCATGAGAGCCAGTTTCATCATGGTGAAGAAGGATTGTTAAAGAACAACTGACCTTTGATTATAAAAAAAAAAAAAAAAAAAAAACGTACCTTAATGCCATATGTGTTATTTCATGGCTTTGAAAAAATTGAAAAGAAAAAATAAAAATAAACATTTTTACTAAGTACCTATTGTTTAATGTTTTAGAATGTAGATTATTTCCTTAGTACCTTATTTGATTTTTTCAACATATCATTAATAATAATAATAATAATAATAATAATAATAATAATAATAATAATAATAAAATGGTAGTACTGTTGTTTAGAAGTTTGTTGATTTACATGCTTGTTTTTGCCTTTTTGTCAAAACTATACTTAAATTTAGGCTGGCATGATGGCATACTGGGTATTATTGCTAGCTCATAGCCCCAGGGTCCCTGATTTGATCCTGGCATGGCATTTGGAGCCAGGGTGTGAATGGCACCATGCAATATACTGGTGTCTCATCCAGGGTGTATGAGCAGCCTGGAGCATTGCGTTTCCAGGATAAGGCACTGCATGACCAGGATAAAGTGGTTAGTGAAGATGAATAAATGATTGAATGCAGCTGGCTTAGCCAATTTTGGTATTTACTGAATAACAAATCACTGATAATACAATCGCACACTAAAACTCAGGAAAAAAAAAAAAGCTTCAGGCTGATGTGCATACAGGACTATGATTCACTGTGTATGAGTACAAAAGTAAACAGTATCCATTCCTCTGTAGTGTTTGGAGTTTGATTTGAACTGAAATCGGTGGGGGCTTTTTGCTGCCTTACGCCATTGTGTCAAAAGTCTTAAATGATGCACAGGCTGGTTTAGAGCTAAAACAATGCACAGTGCGTTTCCATTAGAGCTGCACTTGTTGACAACGTTAATACAGAACACACAGTGGACTGATGTGCCGCGACAATCCCAGATTGTTTTTTAAATCCCAGATTTGGCTCGAGACATTTGGCATGAGTTAAAAGCCAAACAGAGTGCACATGATAACTATAATAATGGCGTATCTGAGCCACAATTTACAGGAACTACTGCTTCTAGAAACACTGGCAACTCAATAATCGCTGCACATGAAAGTGCTTTTGACTGTCGCATCCTGCTAATGGAGTGGAAACAGGAAACATATGGGACTCACTTACAATATGGCTTGCTTCCTTTTTCATGATGTTTCTCCTTCATCTAAATATGTAGTTATTTGTTTTGGCTCGATAATATGACAGATTTGGATATGACAAAAAAAAAAAAAAAAAGAAAACAGTTCCACCAAGACAGTATACGAGCATCAGCATCATTTGCGCTATTTATGTCTTAACAAAGTAACTTGCTAATCCCTTGTTCATTTGAAACACACTGCTACAAATCTGCTCATTAAGATTATGAGACTGTTCAGTGAGTTTAAATGAATATATTGACTTGTCCATGCAAGAAAGGAGTACAGTACTAAGACAATGCCTCAACATGACTTTTGGCTCTTTTACCTAAATCTTTTACACCACGAATCTGCATACAGGATAAAGCGATATAGATGATGTTTCAGAAGTTCCAGTTCCAGTATTCTAAAAGGCTGGGGGAGAAAAAACAGCTTTTGGGATGAGTTTATTTAAAAAGCGAATACACTGAGTTGTGCCACTTGGAAAAGGACCTCTGAGACTTTTGTAGCTTTTTTTTTTTTTTTTTTAAAGAAAAGTATATTGTTTTTATGCTATTCTTTTGTGCTGTAACCCGCGAAAATGTTGGTTAGACATATTTGTATTTTATCTGAGCTACTTGCGAAAACCAGCTTACAGCATCTTCTCAGCAGGCGTCCACATCGAATGGTGTCACTTTTTTTCTCCTCAATCCATCAGCTCATGATCTAATTTGGTTTCATGTGCCGGGCCATTCATAATCATTCACAATGTAATCAAAGCCATTCCAGAACAATTCATTTCACTATGCATTATATTAATGTCTTTCGAAAGCCATCAATGAGAAAGATTAGTATATTTGACAACCCATTAAATTCTTTGTCTACCCTCTGGAGTTTGAAGCAGTTTCCTCACGTACAGCAGGCCAAAGTAATTTGCCCTTCTGTCTGCGAGCCACGCTCGATACAATCACGCACAATCATGCTAAACAAAACGTGACCAAGTCTGGGAGATGCTGGAGAGTGAAAAATAACACACCTTCAACTCCTGAAGTTGAGAAGCACAAAAAAAAAATATATATATATATTTCATAAATGTTAAATGTTGAAAGATGAATGGAGAGCTGCTGGAGTCCATCAGGCGAAGCAGATGGAGGTTGTCTAGATAGCCACATGCTCTATCTCTCTCTCTGCCACTTTACTTCTTTAATTGGAGGCTGAATTGAACTATTACACTCTCATCAAAGGTCAGGATCTTCATCGTAGGCCATCTGATTCTGATGAGAGAGGTGGGAGCACATCTGCCCAGCTCATTCAGAGAGAATGAGAACATAGTGTGCCTTAGAGGAATGACCTCGACTCAGGTCAAGGTATATGAGACTTTTAGTGTGTTCATGCAGTGGCTGAAAAAGGGCTGTGGGCTAACTTTGGGTACTCCCTTTCCTTCTTTCTTTCTATACTGTATATATTATATTATATTATATGATATTATATTATATTATATTATATTATATTATATTATATTATATTATATTTTGCTCTTCTTTCTTCGATATTTCCTTATTATTATCATCTTTTCAAAAGTCTGGAGCTATCTCTCAATTCTTCTTATTACAGTTTTTCTTAGTCTTCATATCATCAAGTCACTTGTGCACATCATAAAAGCAATTTTTCAATCTTTGGAACACATTCTGAATGCTTTCGAGCATTCATGCAAATGATAATGTACAACTGTTTGCTGTTTCCTTCATTCTAATTTTCTCATGTCATGTTGACCAAATTGTGTTATACTGCTTCTCTCTTGAATACTCTCTCCCCTCCCAAAACATCAAGCCATCAGTTCTTTGTCCACTGTATGTCAGTACATGCAAAAATGGTTGAACCAGTTGTCATAATCTGCCAAAAATATTTTTTATTAAACTTTTTTTTTTGCTGTAAATGTATCCTAGATAAATGAAATACTCTCTGGTGATTTTTGACTTAATTAATGGGAGAATCACCTGATGATGATTCAGTTCCATGAAATATCTGTTTGCCATGAATGTGGCAAGTGAGGATGTCACAGCAGATGCCTGCAGAGGATGGACAAGAAAATCCACAATATTCTTTTAGAATATTACTTCTATGTTTTGATGTGCTCAGGGATGCCTGAATGCACTGTTTACAATCAAGTGTCTCTTTATCTCTCGCACAACAACCTTAATGATCCAAACCAATCGGGATTCAAAGTGGCACATTCCACAGAAACTGCACTTCTGTCCATCACTGAGAATCTTTATGCTGCTAGATAAATTGAACAGTCATCTTTTCTCATCTTCCTGGATCTCTCAGCAGCATTTGACACAGTAAACCACAAGATTCTTTTGTATATCTTTGCAAAACTTTGGATCTGTCACACGGCATGGCAATGGGTTGCCTCCTAACTAGAATATCGGTCATATAAGGGAACATTGAGGGTATTCACTCTGTCCCATACTGACCCTTTACTGGTATCCCACAAGGCTTGGTACTTGGTTCTCTTCTGTTCTCGATCTATACCCAATCTGTTGGTGGGGTCATATCACATGACTTTTTACAGTACGTATATGATGGTTAGTTACACTCTTTCTCTGCTTTCCTCCCTCAGACACTCAGGTTTCCACCCAGATCTTAGCATGCCTGTCAGACAACTAATCCCCATCCCTCATTCTCTCACACCACCCCTCTTCACCGGCCCACTTATGCCTTCCTGCATCAAATTCAAAACACTGATGCTTGCACACGAAGCTAAAAACGGCCCACCACCCACTTAACTTAAAGCACTTATCACACCACGGCACTCCAACACGTTCCCTCTGGTCCTCCTGCACTGCTCGACTGGTCCAACCATCTCTCAGGAATTAAGGAAAACATGGAAAACATTCCTACGACTGCACAATGAATTCATTCAAAAATTGCCAGAAAAAAAGACTGTCCAAACCTACCTGGTCCTACAGTATGTTAAAATGGGAAATTGCCCCCTAAATATAACAATTGCTTTTGCCACCCTTGGCACAAGTGTTTTTGATAACTGGCAAAAAGTCTTTCACATCACTTTCACACACCATTCTTCTTCGCATTATTGTTTTAATTCAGCCACATTGGAGGGTTTTCAAGGCCTGTTTAAATATCTCAATTGAATTTATTTATTTATTTATTTATTTATTTATTTTCAGAGGTGTCATTTAGAAGTGGACTTGCTGGTAGGTTTTGATCATACTGCATAACCCAAGTGAGCTTGAGCTTAAGCTCAGGAACTGATTGCTGGACATTCTCCTTTAGGATTTTCTGGTAGAGCGCAGAATTCTTGGTTCCATCAATTATGATAGATTGTCCATGTCCTGAAGCTGCAACGCTGTTCCAGATCATCACTCTACCATGTTTGTATGATGTTCTTTTTATGAAATGCTTTTGCCAAAAACTTTTGACATATCAGTCAGAATATTTGCCCAAATGTCTTGGAATAATGAAAATATTTGGCAAATGTGAATTTTGCTGATTTCTTGGTTCTGGCAGTAATCAGGCCTGGGTGTGGGAAGTGAAATTTATATTTATAATGCAAAATAAAAAATAAAAAAAGGCCAGTACGTTTTCATGGCACTGTATGCCACCATCCGTCCATCTATACTTTTTATTCACTGTCCCTCTGTCCCCTTTGTCTCAATCCTCAATGAGTGGGAAATGACATGATCATTGATCTCCCTACTTGTCTTCATAATTGTGGCATCCATTACACTAGAAAGCAATGAATTCAAGTCTCACATGGAAATTCCCCAGAGTAACACAAGTTTTACGACAGACCCAGGCCTGTGGGCTCTCATCTCACTCTGACCCTACAGGCCACACCCCCTCACAACCATATGTATCCCCTTCATGCCAAAGACGCCCAATATACTCTTGAATATCCAACTCATGCTGTTTGGTTGATCTTTGGAAACTTGTCTGCACTTTGACCATGATTCTGCCTTACGCTCTTGCATTGTTTGCCAAGTTCAATAAAGCCCTATTAACCTGCACTTTCATTCTTGTCCAATTTCATTATGAAAGTATTTCTGAAGCTTTTAAGTACTAGTCTGTATTCGACAGTATGAGTGGCACTTGTATCAAGGCTGTTCAATTTAACGAGCATTTAAATCAGTCACTGCATGGTAGATGTGTTAGATTTTATTTTTTTATTGAGTTGTTATGATTTACATCACCTACACCGTGTGCTTACTGAGAGCCTAAAGATGAAAGAGGAAGTACCCTAGTGTGTGTAAACCTGCAGGATTAAACTAGGCGTTATGATACGCTACTGTACAGGGAGTATTGAGCCTCAGAGTGTACAGTATTTACAACAATACTGTAATATTCCATAATTAAATCTATGTTCACATTTGTCATGCATGATAAATAAAGTGAACAAAGATGTAAAAAACAAATGACATTTACTGATTATTCTGTTACTAAGCACAATACGGTGATACGACTCCGAGCTGCAGTTAAATATTTGAATGGTGCAAATGTTTTAAAGGCCACATGTCCATGAATGATGATCCTGACCAGGCTGGCTCGGAGCCCACTGCAGTCATTCCGGTGAATATTGAACGAGTGTAACACCTGATCCTTGAAAATCAAAAGATAACTTGTAGAAAAAACATGCATCTGTCTGTGGGAACTGTACACATGCATCTGTTTTTCACGGACACTAGCACTACTTGCACTACTTGTACAGGAACTTCCTGGCAGTTGTTGCCACATCTGCGTACAGTCCTGACCTCACCCAAAGCCATTTCCATATATTTGGTCCATTAAAGGAGCTCCTGGGAGGCCAGCGATTCAAACGTGATGCAGGCAGTCCAATCAAGTCTCCGGCATCCTGAGAAAAGTTCTACCTTGATGTTATCCAAGTGAAACACTGGGATAAGTAGATTAGTGTAGCAGGGAATTATAAAGAGAAATAAAAGACGTTTTTACTCACAAAGCAAAAAAAATCATGGTTTGACTTGAAACGGTATTATTTGAATTTTCCCATATGCAAACTTACCACATATTGCAGGAAAAATGAGAACTGAAAAAAAGATCTGATTGTTATAAAAGTGGATCTTTCTATAAATAACGTCCTTGCTTGACACCAGTCAGCTTCTTCGTAGGCTCATGTCACTTTCGGAGGAATACTCAATAATGTAGCATCAATGCTGTTTACCTGAAGCTACCAATTATTCACCATGTTGCACCATCAGACTATAACCTTTCACTGTCTGTCAATCATAAGTTTTTTTTTTTTTTTTTTTTTTACACATTTTTATGTAAAGTCATGTGCAACCCATGGAGCAGAGCAGAGAGAGAGAGAGAAAGGAAACCTTAAATGAAACAGCAGATACAATGGATCAGGACTGGACTTTTGTGCTCTGGCATATTCCCTCCCAGAGGATAAGAGGCTCTGAGAAGGTGGAAGTACACACTGCTCTCAGGTCTGATTTTTTTTCTGTCTTTGATCCGGAAGGCAGCTCCAGAATTGAACGATAATATCGCACTCCATATTGCTTCGCCTATACAATCTGTGATTATGCCGATTATCTATACAGCTTCCCCCCCCCCCCCCCCCATTATTATCTAAGCACAGATGCATCTCTTACATGAACTGGCAACAAGTTATCCTTAAGTGTTCCAATCGCTGAATGGTCATGAGAACAACTGCAGTGGGCACCGAGCCACCTTGGATGTAATTGACCTTCATGGACGTACGGCCATCTTTAAAACGTTTGTCTTCTATAAATGTCAAAAAAATCAGTTTTATTCCTTCATTCATGAAAAAAATTAATCACTTCCCAGTTTGACTCGAAATCCACATGTTTACTGAATATATGATTTGCTTAAGTGAAGAAATACCATTTCTACATCATCATGGGATTAAAGGGAAACAACTCTTTATAACATCCTGCTTGCAGAATGCATGCCTTTTTATTTTTTATTTTTTTTAAAAATAAAATTGTTATCAGTCGTACACAATTTATAATCTCGCTTTGCCATACTTTCCAAATCCTACATGACCAAAGTTGGATTTTGGCTTGTCCTTAGGTAGTGTCCAAATATGATGCTTTAGAGGGTACCTTAATAATTTTTTAAATGTAATTTATTGTCATCGTCTCTTACGTATTTAGTTTTTAGGTGAAATTTTACTTACAGTTTCATACATCTCTAAGTAATAATATTATTTTATATCTACATTTTGTTGTGTTTTTAAATTTTTATATGTGTTTTGATTTCAGTTTGCTTTCGTGTTCTTATTTAGTACTTAGCACAGGGTTTAGTCACCGTTATATTTGAGGTTGCACTGAGTCAGTATGTACGTCATACGTACGTTTTTTTTCTTCTATCCCATCCTCAAGGTTTTTGTTTCTGATTTCTTTTCAAACCAGATTTATGTTTATTCTTATTTTCTTAAAGACTGGACAGAAAGGTTAACCTGGAGTCTATGTAGAGGGCAGGGATGAGCGGTCAACACTGACTGACCTGATCCTTTAATGTTTGCGGCAATGTGTTGGAGCTCATCTACCAGTTTATTTTTGTAAGTCATATTTTCTTTGCAGCAATATGCTAAGAAACCTCAACAAATGCATATAAAAGGCTGCTTCTGACCCGAGATGAACCATGGAGGTGGTGTTGGACAAGAAGACACTAAACAAACTAATATCCACACTGGACCATGAATCACATCCGCTCCATGACCCAGACTCATTCAGCACCGCTGTAGTAAGGAACGTTATGGAAGGTCCTTTCTACCAAAAGCAGTCAACCTGCCAACAATTCATCACTTTGACAGGACATTAGTATGCTTTAAAACTTATTCCTCAAATAGGTTTGTTAGACATCTGTGGCATTTGTGCAATATGTTTCACCATGTTTACTGCACTGCTGCTGTTCAGCACACTGATGCATGTTACCACAGATGCTCACGGTGCTGCACATCCGGCAAGCCATGATTTATTTCTATATACTTACTTGTGTATTCATCTTATCTATGTTTAAATATCCCTGCACTTTTATTTTTATGTTCAACAAATGTGTGTATTGTGTGGATACGGTTTTACTTTCGAATCTATCTACTGTATCTACTTCTTTCTATTTGGCTTCCAAGAACTTTACTTCCTAAAAGGCTTTAATTTTTAGCCAGTTTTGCTTTCATTTTCAAGTTGCAGATGAATGTTTTTTGTTTGATAGACCATACAGTGACCTATGAATCATTCAAGCACAAAAAAGCATCTAATATAAGTCATGAACGAGTGAGAAACAGGTGCAGGCGATGACAGATCATCAGGCCGGTGATTAGTTTACTGGTGATGCTGAATGCTGAGTGGTTTGAACAGACGAGAGGGGGAATGAGGTCGTTGCTGAGGTTGTTACATAAACAACCAATTACTTAATTGCACTCTTAGACACTTTAAGGCCCGTGATAGGAACATTTGTTCCCATTTCTTTATTTGAATTTAATGTAATGTAATATGAAAAAAATGGGTGTAGGGTTAATTTTTTAAATAGCCTTTTTCTCTTATTAATACATTTATAATTGGTTTGTGCTCAGTCCCCTGCTGTTCACACTGCTGACTCATGATTTTGTAGCGACACAGTCTGAATTACATCTCATTAGCAAGAACAACGAATCAGCGTACAGAGACGAAGTGCCTGGTGTAAAGACAACAACCTGTCTCTGAATGTCGACAAGACAAAGGAGATGGTTGTTGACTTCAGGAGGACACAGAGCGATCACAACACCGAATTCCTGGGTGTCCACCGGGAGAAGAACCTCACCTCGTCCCTCAACACCAGCTCTCTGCACAAAAAAGCCCAACAGCGTCTTTTCTCCCTGAGAAGGCTGAGGAAGAACCAGCTCCCTCCACCGATCCTGACCACCTTCTATAGAGAAACCGAGAGCATCCTGAGCAGCTGCATCACAGTCTGGTTTGGGAATTGTGCCACAGCAAGACCCTACAGCGGTAGTGAGGAGAGCAGAGAAGATCATCGGGGAATCATTTCCCTCTATCGAAGACATCTACACCAAACGCTCTATCTGCAAAGCACCCAGCATTGTGGCTGATCAGACACACCCCTCACACACACTCTTCACCCTCCTGCACATCTGGAAAAAGGTACATCCAGACTGTGTAACAGCTTTTTTTTCACAAGCCATCCGTCTTCTCAAGAAAAAGGGACTGGACTGATAAAAAAAAAAAAAAAAAACACAACACACACACCCACACACCCACGTTTACTGTGGAATGTTTACTGTTTCTCCTCCCACTACCTCAACTCATTACCACAGAGTATTTTAATGTCATGTTTGTCGCATTGTCACTCTGTCGCTCTTGTTTGCACATTTGCATGTGCACTTTATGTTGTCTCCTTTGTAAAAAATGTAGATAGTTCCCTGTTAACTTCAAATGTCTTGTCCCAGCTAGCTGGCTAATTAGGTCTATAAGCTAGCTAGGTAGTTTTCTTGTTAATTTATGTTGTTAATTTATGTTGTCATGGCAATCTGTCTTCTCTCAGTTAGCCAGCTAATTAGCTACAGTACATATGTATTTATCTAGGGCCCTGGTGGCGCAGTGGTAGGTCTTTTGCCTGCCATGCGGAAGGCCTGGGTTCACTGGATGCAGTGCTGGTCCCAAGCCCAGGTAAAATTGGAGGGTAGCGTCAGGAGGGGCGTCCGGCGTAAAAACCGCGTGCCAAGCTTGTACGACCCCTTACTAGGAGCAGCCAAAAGAACAACAACAACAACATATGTATCTATCTGATAAGACTGTTAATGGAATCTAGCCGTTGGACTGCACTGTATGTAAATACATTATTTAAAAACTTAACATGAAAATTCATGAAATGTCCCCCCTACATAATCTGTGGTTATTTCTTTAATACAATTATCAATACACTATTAATCATGTTGTTCATTATCATTTAATAAAATTGGAAATTTGAGTTCTGTCCTACAACATCCACTGAACACCACTGTGGAAAGTACAAATTATTAAACCTGCTCATTATGTATAATAGTTTTGACACTTTATGTATCTGCTAATTTTATGTTTATTGTTTTCTATTTTTAAAAAAAATTTTTATTACACCTGATATTGTTTGAAAAGCAAAGTTTTATTAAGGAAATCTTGTAAAAATTAAATATTGTTACCCGATATTTGCAAACACATTATGTTTGAGAACATGTTTGTTTTTTAAATAAAAAAGGGATTTTTTAAATAAAATAAATATTTTTTTTTTTCAATTGCCAAATGCCACCAAAATCATGGCAGCAGTGCTGAAGAGTCTGAAAAACACTGCTACTATTTTGAAAGAATCGACCCTGCTAATAAAATGACTTTAATCAACATGATTAAAGTTTGTTAAAGCCATGTGGAATCAGTTACAAGGTAAGTTTGTTCCTTTTAGGTGAACCTTCACACTACTTTCAACAAGTCTCAGGCACTTGTGGCGTGAGGTAGATAAAGACAGCGAGGCCGGCCTGCGTTGAGGAACTAAAGCTCCAGAGAAAACTGTACACATTCAATGCTGAGAGCCTGTAATTATCTGGCCAGTCAAAATGCTGTCAGAGTCAATTCCATTAGCAATCAGGCACAAGGCACCATGGAGCAATCCCACTCAGCCATCTTCATTAAGGAGGCATGGAGTGGGCTCACGCTCAGGGAGCCATCCTTACTAGTCCGACCAAAAATAAGCAAAAGAAAAGGTGTCTGGTTTGACAGCGGAGGTGTGTTGTGCATGCAGGATCTTGTTTACATTCACGTCAGAAGCATGGATTCGAGTCCGTGAGGGTTGTTTGCTTCTCTGCCTCATTTCAGCACACACAGCTGCAGGTTGTTTCTTTCTGTCTTTCTTTTTCTTTTCAAGCTGGCCTGAATAGACTTTCTTGATATAATGGTTGTGCAACATTCAGAGGGCAGCCAACATCCACATGCATACTACATTTCCACTGTGTGAAACTGCACTTAACAGCATGGCCTTAGATAAAGAGCGGAATAATGCTTTTTCTTTGCCATTATGCGGCTGCTATTACGGTGCTTCTGTTCTTTTAATGCAACATGTTGGTGTCAGAGGTAGTGCTGTGACATTTACACCCAGACTGAAACAGTTAGATTGGATTTTAATTCTTCTTTTAAATGAAATCCTCGATTGGAAAAAAGAGAAATGTGCAGAGAGCGGGCCTGCTGAGTAACCTATTCTGTCACCTGCTCAGGGTTTTCCTTATTTTAGAAACAGATGACATTTAAAAAAAAAAAAAAACTTATCTATGAAATTGAAAAAGAATTCTTACATATTTTTTCCATAACCCATATATGGTCCACAAAAAAGCAGTATATTAATATGTATCTAATGCATTCCTAATATTCTACTTGTTCTTTCAGCTGCAACCATTAGGGGTCAGCACAGAGGGTCATTTGTCTCCATCTCATGTTGTAATCGTATTTTTTTTTCTGTCAGACCAACCTTCTGCATTTCCTCCCTCACAACACCCAGAAACCCCCTCTTTTAATTCTGTTTTTTGCTTATTGAATCATCTGATCATAGTGGATCAGATGATTCTAGGCAAATACAACCTCAGATGAACAACATACAGTATAACCATTTCACTATGCCATTATGTATTAAATAAAACTTAAGCCAAAAAGAAAGAACATGCGGGCAGTCACTGCTTTTACTCAGTACTCTCTCATTTACAAAAATGTACTCTTACTCCTACCAACTTTCATTCCCATTCTTTTCAATGCATACCTCCACCTCTCCAGGCTTCTCTCAACCTGCTCCCTTTTCTCACTAAAGATCTCAAGATCATCTGTGAGCATCATTGTTCATGGAGACTCTTGTCTGATTTCTTCTGTCAGCCTGTCCAACACCACTGTGAACAGGAGGGGGCTAAGAGCCGATCCTTGATGCAGCCACCTTAAACCAGTAAAGGAAAGTAAACCCTTTATTTTGTCACATACAGTATACATTACAGCATAGTGAAATTCCTTCTTCGCATATCCCAGTGTAACTGGGGTCAGAGCACAGGGTCAGCCATGGTACAGCGCCCCCGGAGCAGTTAGGGTTAAGAGCCTTGCTCAAGAGCCCAACAATGGCAACCTGGCTGAGCTGGGAATAAACCCGCCGATCTTCCAATCAGTAACTCTGAGCCACCACCGCCCTAGTACTGTACCTACCCACACCTCATTGCTGTCACACTGTCTTCATACATACAGTATCCTGTACCAACTTAACATATTTCTCTGCCACTCCTGACGTCCTCATACAATACCACAACTCCTCTCTCTCTCTCTCTCTCTCTCTCTCTGTGATATGCTTTCTCTAAATCCACACACAATGCAACGTGCCCTGACTTTCTCAACACCTTCAAAGCAATTTACAATTATTTTTTTTTTTACCATGAAACCATTCTTCTGCATCTTGCTTCCACCTTTCATGGTGTGGTTGAACAGCTTGATCTTAAAATAAAATAAAATACATTTTTCTCCACTCCTGTGCCACCCTCTCACATTCCAAAATTTTGTTCAACTGCAATGGCATCTCTACAAAGCTTTACCATGCCTCCACTGCAGCTCTATCTGGATCAACTGCCTTCCACTCTTAATCCTAACACAATTATCACTTTCTCAGGCACTATCCTGTCTTCTAATATACTCTGGACATACTTTACCTTCATAATTATATCTACGCCATTTCCCTTCCTGTCCACACCTTTGTAAAGCATTTTGAAACCACCTCTGGTGTCCGTGGAGTTACCCCTCTTCAACTTGGTCTCTTGTATACACAGTCCATCATATTAGCCAGCTCTCTTACTTTACCATAGTGCTAACATTCCTCCTTACCTTTTCGTTCTTGTTTGGCCAACAGTAGTCAAGTTTCCACTGGTACCCTTTGACTAACACTACCTGAGTTGGTCATTGCTAACCCAGGCTTTGACCAATTGCGCATGTAAAGTCGTTTTTAGATCTGCATATTTGATCTGTCACAGGTTTTATGCTGGATGGACATCCTGATGCAACCCTCCTACCAAATCTCCCCTCCTTATTCCGGCTTGGGAACTGACAAGAAAATGGACTGGCTTGTGCAACCTCAGTGGCTGAGATCACATGCATTCCTAATGAGGAATTAATGTACAATGTACATTATTTTAATGTATGTATAATGTATATTTTATGTTTAGAAAAACTAAGGTACTGTAAATATCTACATGCTAATTCATTGTTGCTGAATTTCTAATAACTAGGATGATCTGGAGGTTAAGTAAGGAACATATTTACAAGCAAAGAGAAAGGCAATGGGTGTGTTTAAATTTTCTGTTGAGAACTCAAAGTGTTTATTAACGATCATGAACACAAATTTGTGTGTAATACGTTGAGGAAACAAACAGATGCTTATTAGCTTTTGCAGCAGCCGTTCTGCCATCTGGCACTGCGTGTGCTGAAAAGAACATACAGTAGATGATTGAATCAAATATATGTTTTGTATATGTTATATGCATGCTCTGCAAACTTTGCATTTTGTAAGTTCTGGAAATAAATGTCTGCTTGTCTGTCATCATATTAAAGTAAAATAATAATGAAACATAATGAAACATAATTCACTGGTATGATGAATGTTGGTAGTCTATAGTATCAGCTGCCCCCTTGAGGGGTCACCACAGTGGACCATGTGATCCACACGATAACTTGGCACACATTTTACAGCGGATGCACTTCCTAACACAACCCTCTCGTTTTCCCCGGGCTTGGGACTGACACTTTATGCGGTGGCCCGGGTTTGGCCCGGTAATAACACATTAACACTGATTGCAAAAGTTAGTTTTCTATGTGTTTTTGTGTAAAAACACAATACAAAATCATCTGATCATAGCATGTCTTAGTATTAGGCAAATACTGTACAATTCACAATTTTTTTTTTCATCATGACATTATTTATTTAACAAAAATGAAGCCAGAAAGACCAAAAAACAAACAAAGAAACAAACATGCAGGAAATACTAAATAACCTTCTGATTCGATAGCTTGTAGATTCACCTTATGCAGAAATAATCTTTTGCTATTGTGGAGGAATTTTGGCCCATTCTTCTTTACCAAATTTGCTTCAGTTTATTTAGGTTTTTGGGAATTTGCAATTATACATTTACTTCTGTTCTTGTTATCATTGTTTTGTTGCAGGACTCAGTTTCACCCAATGTTTAGCTGTTGGACAGAATATGCTGGTATACAGAAGAATTCAGGGTTGACTCAATGACCTCAAGGTGCCCAGGTCCTGTGTCCTGCAAAAACAAGCCCAAATACAGTGAGTTGTGCTTAAAAGTAGGTTTAAGCTGTTTTTGCTAAAATGCTGTTTGGTTTTCAACGGACGAAGCAACCCTTACAAACAAACCATATTTGTTCATTCTTCTTCAAAATGTGCTGTCATGGACTTTAACATTTAATATGTGGGGCAGGGGGGTTAACCCAAATATTGAAGAAGCAGATCTTTATCTCTTAGAGGAAGTTCATTCCACCACCTATGTGCTAGAACAGAAAACAGTCTAGATGCATGTCTTCCTTGATCTCTGAGAGATTGTGGGACCAGCCGAGCAGTGCTGGAGGATTGGTGGGTGCGGGTGTGATTAGAGCTGATAGATAAGTGGGTGCTGGCCCGTTTTTAGCTTTGTAGGCAAGCATCACTTTTTTATTTGATGTGGAGCTACAGAAAGGCAGTGCAGGGAGCAGTGAAATGGTGTGGGAGAACTTGGAAAAGTTTAAAATGAAATGTGACGTGCAGCTGCATTCTGGATCAGCTGCAGAGGACGAATGGTGGACAGAAGTGAGTTGCAGTAGTCCAGTCTTGAAATAAACAAGGGGCTGAACAAGCACCTGAGTCACCTGTAAAGAAAGAAATGGGTGAATGTTGTAAAGAAGAAATCAACAAGATCGAGTAACGTTAGCAATGTGTGGGGAAAATGACAGTTGAATGTCCAGAGTTTCCCCAAAACTGTGGACAGTGACTGAAGGAGTAATTCGATTGTTGTCCAGGAAGATCACAAGGTCTTGACAGGGGTATAAATCACCGGGGATGAACAGCAGCTCTGTTTTACTGAGATTGAGTTTCAGCTGATGAGCTGGCTTCCAGGATGAGATGTCTGCCAGGCATTCTGAGATCTGGGTGGAAGCCTGAGTGTCTGAACAAGGAAAGGAGAGAATTTGATTTGCGAGTCATCTGCTTAACAGTGGTATGAAAAGCTTGGCAAGGGTACGACCTCACCAAGAGACCGAGTATAAAGGGAGAACAGAAGAGGACCAAGTACAGAGTCTTGTGGAACACCAGTAGAGAGTATGTGGGAAGCAGATGTAGATCTCCTACGTCACCTCATACGACCAAAGTCGATTGATAGATAGATAGATATACTTTATTGATCCTGTGAGGGAAATTATTGTGTTACAGCAGCAGTTAATGTTTGATTTATAATCCCACTATTTGGTGTCACCCAGATGAGTATGGGTTCCCTTCTTTTCAGATAAATGTCATTTTTCTGTCATTAATTCTAGCACTTCCTATTGTACAATTCTGATTCATTTCAAGTTGCACTTATTTTGTGTACTTGTGCATTTAATAAAGTCGTACTGCAGGGATTATAAGTGACACCCTGACATCCATTTTCCTTTTAAATGAATTCAGATAAGAAAATACAACATCTAAAAATTAATTAATGAGCTTGCCATTTAAACTACTCTGACATCAGTATGTTTTTTTTTGTCCTTATTCCAGAGAGTACTGACATTTTCACCAAGTCATCACATGCAACATTTCAGAACCAACATTAAAATCTGATAGAAGTGTCTGAGCTTAAATGCTAAGATAGAGGAACCAAAAGACTGTCTGATCTTTTGAGGGAAATATAAAAGAGCCGTCTGAGCTGTTGAGTCGAATACAGAGGAGTCTAATTTCCCTCTGGTACTGTACACTACAGTATGCTCACCTGGAAATTAAACTATCACCACCAACACAATGTAAAACTCTTCATATTAAAGCCTGCCTTCAATCCACTCACTCTACCCTTGACAACAAAGGGGTATAGTTCCTTAAGATATTGCTTTTTACTATTAAAAAGCACCAATACTTTCCTTTTCTGTTCTATGAATATCATATCAGGTTACTAAATCTTAGACAAAGGTTAAAAGCAATCAATACTATAATGCTACAGTAAGAGAGCAGAGACTACATAGCTTTGTTTCAACAATATCATTTTTATAACGAGCCTATAATCGTAATGCTTTGGCACATCCTTTAACCATATTGCATTATGCATGCTTACAGAATACCAGTGTTTACTTGTGTAGGCTACTTGCTTTATACAGGGTTGCAATTATAACAATTAGCTGGCTAATCTACTAAAGTAGAAAGGCGCTAACAATGCTACATACCATTCATTTAATTAATGTTAAATCTGGTTTCTATCATTTTTGTTTTTACCTGACAAAATCATCAGCAGCAACTTCACCGATCCATTCTCCATACCTCTTATACAGGGATTGATACACATTGGTCAATTTACACCCTGAATGGGATGCCAGTCAATCGTAGGGCACAAGCACGCGCACACAGAATGTCTTTGGACTGTGGGTGGAAGAAAACCCACCACGCATGGGGAGAACGTGCAAACTCCATGCACACAGACCCAAGATGGGAATCGTGGACCATGGAGGTGCAAGGCGACAGTGCTAACCACGACGCCACCATGCAGAGAGATATCCAGAAAAATCACTTTTTTGTTAAGCACTTAGTATAAAGCATGTTTTAATTGGTAATGGAGTACATTTTAGGCAAATACTTGTAATTTTATTAGGTATTAAGTTTATGTATTTCTGCCACCTCTGAATAATATGTATGATGAGGTGAAGTGACAAATCCAGGTTATTTGCTTGAATGCTTCCTTGGTGCAATCCTGTGGCTTGTGGACTGAAATTCCCTACAGTTCCTACAGAGCTTATAGAGATATTATAAAAAAAATGCTTGGAAAGAAGTAGCTGAGATCATTGTTGACTTCGGAGAGTGTATGAAGCTAGTTAGATTATAGATTCTTAACTTATTCTTCCTGTAAGTCGCTCAAACCTCTTACCTCTGTCATGTAGTGTCCCTTAGTATGAAGAACAGAACGGCAAATCGGACAAGCAATTTAAAACAGTGATTATTCACTTTGATGCAAAGTAGTAAACTGTCAAAACATGTACATTTCAGCTGCTACAGTACAATAACTGTAACTACATAACAGAGGTAAGCTTTGACTAACTTGTGAAGTGTAAGAACAAGGTAAGAACGTGCAAAGCCTGAAGACTCCAAAAAGTCTTCTAGCCATGCTGTATGTCCGAGCATAGAAATCACTCTACAATGCCACATCTGTAATCTTCGTCCCAGTAACAATATTATGCGTAAGCGACTTTTACTGAAGCAGGAAGCAGAATAAATGAGTAATGGCAGCCACACAGGTTTGCGAGGACTCACACAGTGTGCCTCAGGGTCACAGAGCTTGGTTTCTACCCTGTGCAGGACGAGATGGAGACTGAGATGTGTATGAGGTGCCCTATAAGAGACAGCCTTTCAATCTTTGCCCTCACTCACCGCCAGAAATGGGACAGTGCTGGGTTTGAAATGTAATTATCGTCCAGATCCAGCCCATCTCCTGCACTGTAATTCAAATTATGATGGCATTTGGCCTTGACAATGCTTTATGTTAAAGCTTTTTTCTAGAAGCACATAGATGTGGAAAAAAGCCATGGATTACTGCTACACAACTGGTGCCAGCTAAGGGATTCTTACAGAGTAAACTATTTGTATTTTATACAGTATATGTGTTTAATAACCAATTAGAAGAAACTTGTCAAAAATGGGGCAGTTTGATTTTATTGCACAGCATATTTTCTAAAGGTAACCCAACACTTGGATGTAATATAGTTGTAACGAATTTGTGATGATGTACACTGCCAGGACAACATTGTTTTTGAAATTTAGAATTAATTTTTATTTTGAATGACTTTTAAAATGACTGGTCTATTTAAAAAAATAATAATAATAAATAAAACTTTGTATGTTTAATATTTTAACATACATGTCTTAAATATGGTTTATTAGTGACAAAGTAAAATTTATGAACATATAAAATTATATTACATGACCCAGTGAGGTCATTTTTTTTAAATTTATCGTTAAGGTGGTACCCACTCTGACTGCCCCTTTTTACCCTTCAATCTTGTAAATACACTATAAGGACAAACGTACTTGGCCAACTCTGTTAATTAAAGAACTCAGGTGGTACTACTGGTGATGCTGAATGCTGAGTGGTTGGAACAGACGAGAGGGGAAATAAGGTTGCTGCTGAGGTTGTTACATAAACAACCAATTTTTTAATTGTTTCTTGTGGCACTTTGCAATTCCTTTAATTCAATCTAAATAATTACATTTAATATGATGGAATGGGGGGTGGCTCAAGACTTTTGCACAGTCTGATATGTATTCATATGAATAAGAATGTTAAGATCATAATTCATGCAAATTTTTACCTCTGCGTATACATAGTGTGTACAGTTCAACAACTGCTTACCATTCTCAAGAACAAAATTGCAATAATTATTTTTGCTAAAATCGCATCCATTGTTTGAAAAGAATGAGTGGATGCTCAAATATGAAGGTTTTAACGCAGATATTGTGAGCAGAGCTAGCAGATGCAATTATAAATGTGATAAACTGTCATGACATGCAAATACAATCTGACCAAAAAAAAAAAAAAATCTAAATTCAACAGTGTGGCTTGTGAACATAGCCAAAGTTTATATTAACTTCCAGTAATGTCATTTAAATGTTATCTTTTATTTTCTTAAAATGTATAGTAAAACACAGCCATAAATAAATAGACTATCCATCCATGTGGACACTATGTATGAAAGTGTTAAAGAATGACACAATGTACTTTTTATTAATTTATTCCTTAGATACTTTTAATGTTGTAGAATATCAATTAGTTACTTACTATCTTTCACTCATGGTTTACTTATGTTCTACCAGCAGTGACCAGGCAGTTTTCCTGTGTCAGATAACCTAGGGACAGCTGTGTCTCTGGTTCGTAAAAATCCCTGACACAGGAGACTCACACTGGATATTAGAACGTTACATATTAGAACAAGAACCTGTGATTGGATTCTAAATAATATAAGACATATGGCTTCTGGGGAAAACAGATAAGCAAAATCTGTCTCCTTTTAGGAGTGTGTTTTTAGCTAAAACCAGTAAAGTGTGATAGGATTAAGTAAGAGATTTGGAATCCATCCCTGGTGTGTGACCTTGTGTCTATTAGACATCTTTTGGATTTGGAATAAGGCTAAGCATTTGGTATTGGCTTCATTCTGAAATGCAATCACTAATTTAATTAAAAGCAAAGAACGTGCATCGAGGCATGCAATCCCTGAGTCTGTAGAGAAGGCATTAAAATAAATAAATAAATAAATAAATAAATGAATACATTACTTTCTTAATTTGTAAGCTATTTCTATGGGAAATGGCTGAAGTGGCATGAGCAGCTTGTGAGACAGTCAACTAGTGTCTCTGCTAAACTAATCCACAAGTGGTGTGAGCTGAATTCACACACAGCAATAACACACCGGTGAGCTCACCGCCTCTCCATTTGATTTCCCAAGAAATGCGAGAAATGGATGAGGGGGGAAGAAACACTTCTAAATGATACTGCAGCTGGCATCTCAGCGGATCGCCAGCTCCTTCCTGTGTTTATTGTGATTCAGTGATTGTTCGGTATAAAGAAAGTGCCAGAGGGGTAAACAGAGTCATAGTTTGTGTAGGCTACTCATCTCCAGGCCCATGCTGCATGTCCCTGAGAGACTGACTCTTTTGCTTGCACATATGTCAAAACGTATTAATATTCAGGTGGGGGGTGGGGGGGTATGCAATGTCTCTATCTCTTCTATTGTTTCAAATGAAAGAAAAACAAAATGAATCGAAAAACACAAGTCATAGGTCACGCTCATTAATATGTTCCAACAAGGTCCAAACTGCTTTCATCTACTCTCTGATTATCTCTACCTCATAATTTCCTACAGACGTGGAAGAATAACTGGAATAAGTAATAAGAGCATTGTATCGCACTCTTGCAGTCTTAACTCTGGGAAATTAGTCTTTAAGTAGGAGCAGTCATTGTAACCTGGTCTTGAGGATTACGCTTAAATCCTAAGAAGCTTAAAGTGGGAGTTTGGGCGTTTTTTTGGTCCATCTTAAATAAAAATTGAGGTGCATGTAAGTACATTATAATAGATATTGGTCATTGTACATTTTCCTCCTCTGTACGCAGACTGTATTACCGGGAATGCAAGAACAACGTATGTAATCAGAACCAGATTCCACAACCTTGTTCTGTACAAAAATGCATTCCAAAGTTCAGCTGAGGCTCGTATGAAGCATCTGCATCAGAACTGCTCTTAACAGGCTATTTCCATACAGTTACTTCCAGTTAGCCATAAAAGAGTAAAAATTTGTACTAAAATCAATTAAACTTTAAAATATACCAGCTTAATTTGCCTAGATCAGTGAGGCTGCAGAAGTTTTATATAAGAGCTGAATTTTGGAATGCACAGAATGTTCATGAACATAGAGTGACATAGAAGAGCGGAGGCAGAAGCACTCAGGTGGACTACAGCTTGTGTCGACGTTGTAACCTGAAAGCGATCAGTGACTGCATAATATTGGTAGGGTAGAGTGTAGCCAGGCAACGCAGGACGGTGGTGTGTAAAATGACCCTGGTGGTGAGAAGGAGACATGGACAAAGGCAGAGCAGAGGACAAAGTGGCGGAAGTTTGAAAAATAAGAATGTTGTGTAATTCCCAGGGAGGAATTGAGACAGGCTCTGGGTGGTCAGGAGGTGCTTTCAGTTGACTGGACAACTACAGCTAATGTGATCAGGGGGACAGGTAGGAAGACACAGTGTATCATCAGGAAACGGAAACGTGGACAAGGAGACTTGGTGGTGGAATGAGGAAGTTCAGGAGTGTATACAGAGAAAGAGATTAGCTAAGAAGAAGTGGGACACTGAGAGGACTTAAGAGAGTTGACAGGAGTACAGGGAAATGTGGCATAAGGGTAAGGTAGAGGTGGAAAGGTCAAACAAAGAGCATATGAGGACTTGTATGTTAGGTTGGACAGTAAATAGGGGGAAGTGGATCTGTACAGTTTGGCAAGATGGAGATGGGAAGGATGTGCAGCAGGTTAGAGTGATGAAAGATACAATAGGGATGGAAATGTACTGACAGATGCCAGAAGGGTAATGGGAAGATGGAGGTACTACTTTGAAAAGTTGAAAATGAAAGAGAACAAATAGTAGAAGAGGTGACTACTGTGGAAGTAGCAAAAATCAGTAGGAGTGAGTTGAGGATGGTGTTGAAGAGGCTACTGTAGGTAAGGGACAGAGGTGAGCATTTGTGAGCAGCAATATGTTTTCATGGTGAGAAAGAGTACAACAGATGCAGTATTTGCTTTGAGGATGCTAATGGAGAAGTACAGTGAAGGTAATAGGGAGTTCTATTGTGTATTTGTAGATTCCGAGAAAGCGTATGACAGGGTGCTGAGAGGGGAGCTGTGGTATTGTATGAGGAAGTCTGGAGTGGGAGAGAAGTATGCTAAAGTTGTACAGGACATGTATGAGAGCTGTAAGACAGTCATGAGATGTGCTGTAGGTGTGCCCGAAGAGTTCAAGGTGGAGGTGGGTCTGCTTCAAGGATTGGCTCTGAGCCCCTTCTTGTTTGCTCTGTTGATGGACAGTATGAGGTAAGACAGGAGTCTCCATGGACTATGATGGTTGCATATGACATTGTGCTTCGTAGCGAAAGCAGGGAACAGGTGGCGGAAAATCTAGAGAGATAGAAAACAAAGGAATGAAGGTTAGCCACTGCAAGGCAGGAGAAAAGTGTCAGGTGGTGAGACCAGCAATGATCTACGTTTTGGAGACAGTGGCACTGAAAAAAAAACAGGAGGCAGAGTTGGAGGTAGCAGAGATGAGGATGTTGATGTTCTTTTGGGGAGCGACAAGGATTGATAGGGTTAAGAATGTGTCCATCAGAGGGATAACCCAGGCTAGATGTTTTGGAGATAAATCAGAGAGGCCAAATTGAGGTGGCCATGTTCAGAGAAGACATTGCGAATATACAGTATTAGTAGAAGGATGCTGAGGTTGGAACTGGCAGGCAAGAGACTGGAGGAAGGCTAAAGGGGAGATTTATGGATGCAGTGAGAGAGGACATGAGGTTAGTTGGTGAGATAGAAGAGGATGCAGAGGATAGTGTTAGATGGAGGCAGATGATCCGCTGTGGTGACCCCTGAAAGGGAAAAGCTGAAAAACAAAGAAGATGAAGTTTGCAAATTTTTCTCTGCTTACTCACATTGTACTCACATTCCAGGTGACAAATCCATGTACCGGGCAGAAAAATTTACAACAACCAAGACCTGTTTTAATGTACTTATATGCACCTCAATTTTGATTTAAGACAGACTTGAAAAATATGTCTTTAACTACTATGTACTACACATCCTGACTCTGTTTACACATTAGTTGAACCAGAAAGTATTTTTTAGCAACAAATCAATGTTTGAAATGAAATGTGCTCACTTCAACACAGCAAAATCCCAAATGTTAAATTACCACCCTATAGCACTTATATTGCAGGACATGGATATAAATGAACCTGTAAAGTGTTAAATCTACTCTGAGAATTTTACTGTGTATGCACATTAGGTGTCGAACATTAAAATATGAAATGGCTTGAGTGTTTCCTCAGACTAGTTATATCATACTTGTGGTCCTAAATTTTTTTTATTTTCCTGCTTACAACTTCCTTTTTTACTGTTTGGCATGGTTTAATTTTCATCTTATGATATACAGTATGACCTCTTAAACCTGAAATAAAAAAGCGTGTAGTAGAATAAGTAGCAGAGATTACTGATGCCTCTGGTGAAGTATATGTAGCAGGTAGCGTTAGGTAGTTTTGCTTATCCACTGCCAGACTCATGAACGACTATACTGTATTAGCAATTGCTACACATCCAGAAAATGTGACATATTGCTCTGCTCAACTTTTAGATACATACTATGAATAAAAACGTACGAAAATTTCTATGAAACTAAATATACTGCCCAGCCAAAAAAAGTCACAAATTTTTTATATTTTGTTGGATCACCTTTAGCATTTATTATGGACACTAACACAATGGCATTGTTTCAACAACACTATGCATCATCACAAAATGTATTTCTATCCAGGGTTGCATTTAATTTTGGCAAAGCTTTTCTATTCATTACAGGAGAGACTAAACAATCTGTAAAGTCATCTCCAAAACATCCCAAAGTCTTTTAAAATGGGTTAAGGTTGGGACTAAGCGGTAGCCAATTAATGTGTAAAAATGATTTGCTTTGCTCCCAGAGCCATCTTAGCATTGTCATCCTGGAGTATGCCTGTTCCATTGTGGAAAAAAAAAAATCCAAAGTACTTTCTGGTTGTTGGTTGACTTAATTTTTATTGCTATGTAACGTCGCTGAGTCTAGACCAGACCAAATGAAGCAACCCTAGATCATAACACTGTCTCCAAAATCTTATAGAATGGGCATGATGAATGATGGGGGCATCCCTTCTTGCGCTTATCTTCTTACCCTGATGCACATATCATCCGGTATACATGATCTGGAATACATTGGTATACAATGCTTCAAATCCAAATCATTATGCTCTCTACGTAGCAATCTGAAGCCTTTTTCCGATTAGTCTGAATAACAAGTGGTTTTCTTATGGCCACACAGCTGTTTAGTCCCAGTTCTGTGTGTTTGCATGTGGAGGATGTGGAAATGCTCTTACTTTCACTATTAACAAGAGCTGTGATTTCTACTGATGATTTTTATGATACAACACTGAGTGTTGAAGTGATTGCTGATTCATGACCACATTAAAAAAAATTTTTTTACTATCCTTCCAGATTTTAATAACGTACAGCCCTTAACCCAATTCCAATCATTTCAGCACATTTTCACAACTCCTCACTGCTTCAATTAAGGTAAAAAGAATCGCTACCCACTGAAGCATATTAATCACAGTAATAATTATCCAATCAAGACTCTTAAGTACTTGCACATTTAAGTCCAAACAGTGCTGTGTTGTTTGGCCCTGCAGTGTATAAATTACTTACAGTAAATGCTGCATAATTATACTCAAATTAGAAGAATATCTGTGCCCTTTGGTAGACGGCACATCACTAGGGTTGACATATTTTTACTGAGCACAAATATAAAATGTAGAGGTTTCCTTTCACCAGTTTTAAAACCATTGTTTTAATGTATTTAGTTAGTCTTTTAGCTACAACTGTCGATGGGACACCACAGCAAACTATCCAATCCGCACCCAACTTGGCACAGGGTTTATGCCAAATGCACTTCTGGACGCAGTCCTTCCATTTTTTCTTTTGGCTTGGGACCAGCACTGCATCCAGTGGCTGAGGTTTGGGCATTGGGAGGGGAATTAATTTCTTAAAATGATAAACAACTTTTTTTTTTTTTTTTAACTTTTTTGGGGGGATTTTCCCTGATTTTCTCCCTAATTTAGTTGTGTCCAATTCCTCCCTGTCACTATGGGACTCCCACATTAAGGCTCCAGTCAGCTCCAGGGAAGAAGATGATCAAGTGTTACCGACTGCATCTTTTGGGGTGGTGCAACATACAGAGAGGACAGCGCTATCCGCTCCTTCCGCTTGCATGAGCTCACAGACGCCGATGATTGTCTGTAGAGCCATGATTAATATGAGAGCATTAAGTGCCTCCCATCCCACCCCGCTGAAATAGCCAATCAGCACTCTCTAGGCCATCGGCGCCACTTGGAGGCATTAATCTTTTTTTTTAGATATATATTTTTATTAATTGATTATATATATATATATATATAAACTGACACACCTTCTCATTCAAAGAGGTTGAATTTGTATTATGGCAAGAAAAAACCAGCTAAGTAAAGAAAAACAAATGGCCATAATTACTTTAAGAAATGAAGGTCAGTCAGTCCGAGAAATTGAGCAAACTTTGAGAGTGTCCCCAAGTGCAGTCACAAAAACCATCAAGCGCTACAAAGAAACTGGCTCACATGCGGACCGCCCCAGGAAAGGAAGACCAAGAGTCACCTCTGCTGCGGAGGATAAGTTCATCCGAGTCACCAGCCTCAGAAATCGCAGGTTAACAGCAGCTCAGATCAGAGAGCAGGTCAATGGCACACAGAGTTCTAGCAGCAGACACATCTCTAGAACAACTGTTAAGAGGAGACTGTGTGAATCAGGCCTTCATGGTAGAATATCTGCTAGGAAACCACTGCTAAGGACAGGCAACAAGCAGAAGAGACGCGTTTGGGCTAAAGAACACAATAAAGAACACAATAAAGAAAACTCTTTGAATGAGAAGGGGTGTACAAACTTTTGGTCTGTACTGTATATATAATTCACACACTATGATGTCTTAGGGCTAATGTCATAGTGCTTGGGCCCTAATAAATAATAAGCCTTAAGTGCATTTACCTTGAATCAAAAGTACACCTTTTACGTTACTTCAGTTGAACTTACTCAATAAGTTATGATGGCACTGGGCAGCGATGATTTGTGGACTTTGTAGATGATACAGTACGTTTCTAATTCTGCTCATTCTGATTGCTCACATGCCAACCAATTCAGTGGGCCTTGTTTTTGAGTGGGAAAACCACAGGCATTCTGACTGACAGGAGAATCTTGGTCTGCTGAGCTCTATAATGCTGCTATGTTGTAATTCAAACATTAGGCAAAATTAAACAGTTTGGAAATTTGATGTCTGTTTTACGAAATTATTCAACATAATTATCTAGAAGTTTCCCTTTTCCCAGTTCAGCACTTGGTTCTTTCTGAGGCAATGTAAAGTGAATACAAAGCAAGAATAACATGTCCTCGACTCACCTCAGAATCCAAATCTTTCCGTGTACAGCCTTGTTTTAATTACTTTGCTTCTTCCGCTCCTGCTCGCTACATTCTCCTCGAACTCATATTTAATGTAGTGCATGCCCTTAGGTGGCCAAGTTGCTAAGAGATTAATTAGCCTGCATGGTGTGATGTGCTGGTGGACTCTGATGCTTCAGGAAAGGAGTTTATAAGATAATTATTGATTGCTATTACACTGTATGATTGAACCAGATAGAGAGGTAGCATTCGGGCTATAGGAAGGAAACAGGGAGTGTCACGGAATTAAAAGCAGATGCTTATTTTCACACGTTGATATAGTTCTTTTGGCAATGATAATATCTAGTGTTAAACAACAGGACTGAATTGAGCAAGAATATCATATGTCAAAGCTCTGCTATTCTATTATTTATTGGGAGAAAATGTCTCTTCACACAGTGGAGAAAATGCCATTTTTCCTCCGTCTCAAGCAACAAATTGGACCAGATGGCTATAAGGGTTTGTGTAACATTTCAAGGGGTTTGAACAAACTGCTGAAATTCGGGGTTGTGGATTCTGAAGCCAGCAGAAGCTGTCTCGATGTCTTCCAAGCAGTGAAAAAGCAGAGATGGTGCACTTCATCACACACACACACACACACACACACACATATTATGCCTGTCTGCATGGAAGACTTCTCAAGCTGAGATCGATGTGGTACAGACCCAGACAATCCTTCAACAAAAGGATGATGGATGAGGAAGTAAACAAGTTTGCTTGTGTGTCGAAACATGGATTTGAGTTGTGGTACTGTATGTGTAATGAACATGGCACGCTGCTGCACAGAAACATGGATTCATTTGATGCAACCGTCGCAGGGTTTCAAGGGGTGAGTCACCTCATGAAGCTCGTCTGCAGTAATATGAGGTCGCAATATTTGGGGAAAACAAACCTACAGCTCACATTATTCAAAAAAGTTCTCTCCAACTAGTGCGTTTTGCCTTTCTTAACATTTCTGCTGAGATGGTGGTGATATGACACGCAGCACATGCAGCACGAAATCTTAGTAGACAAATTACTGTACAGCCAAAATGCAGTTGGTTATGCCTTATAGTCTAGGTAATGAAAAAAAAAAAACATGACTTGGTATGTTGTTACAGGAAAATAATCAACGGTGGGAAGAGATTCAGCTCAGCGTGAAGCCGAGGCCTGTGTGTGTTGTTATTGCAGTACACACTGGGTCACTGGACAGCTCTTGCTTCAGACATCCATATTCTATAGACAGAGACTTCTATATTCTATAGTCTGTTGACATTTGCCCTGTGTATTTGTTGTCATTCCAGTCCTGTCTCTTTGCCTTATTGTTATTGGTTTTCTACCTCATGCATCCTGATTGTTCACAGGTGTTTTCACTTCCCCCCCTTTTGATTCCTGTGTGTACCTATAGCCCTCACGTTTCACTTGTTTATTTGTGAAGTAAACGTCTAGTTCATTGTTTCTGACTTGATCAAGCCTTTATGTTTCTATTTGGGTTTGTGGTTTTTAATCTTGCCCCGTTTCCTTATGGGTTTTTATATATTGCCTTGTATAGATGTTCATGGATCAACTGACATCTTGCCTGTTATTAGATTATGCTTTTGAACTGCGTCTTGGAACATTTTGCATTTACATTTATTAATTATATACTAACTATAACTTATATTCTTTCATCAAGTTGGTCTACTCTTAATATACAGCACATGTTCTCTCAAGAGAACAATTTTGGTCACCCCATGATTTTCATGGCAACACCAGCATGCTCCCCATTGCAGGTTTATGGATATTCTATCCACAAAAAAAAAAAAAAAGCTGCTGTATCTCCCCATGAGATTGATTCTTCCTGTAATGCCAGTTTCCTGGGAGAGCCAGGAGAACCAATGTATATAGACATAGCTGGATAGAATCTGATGGTTGAGATCAAAGTAACCAAGAATCACAAGAGTTTAGAGAATTTGGGGTATCTGATGAAGAGAGTGTGAAAGTAGGTCCTTATACTCTGGAGTAGGGGGTATATTTCATACCATGGCAAGTGACTTTGCAGTAGTGACAGAGTACCAAAGTGTTCAGGATAAGATCAACTGTATGGCTCCCTGTAGCATGATCCGATGCTCCAATGACAGTCCGACTGCACAGAGTGCCAAGATATTCAGGATGAGACTGATAGAGTGACTCCCTGGACCAAGCTGTTGAGGGAGGCTGAGGAGCACCAAGGTGTGAGGATGACAGGAATGCTCCCCATACTGCACTCAACGCTTGGTCAACAGCTCATTTTTCTTCTAATGCTTCCTTCCTGTGCTATGGAGATCAGTGGTTACCCTGCACAGTCAGTGGCCAATGGATGTTGATGAATAGTCTCCCACAGCAGGTATGAATTATGCACTGCTTGGGTTGTGTGCAGTAACTGGGGATGAAGGGGATGACTGTGTCTAGTAACTTTACCATGAAGACGGTCCGGGCCTTGGCTCATGCAGACAGCTGTTCTCTGAGAACAGTTCAGGAATTGAGTTTTCCAAAGTCTACCTGAGCCTCTAATAATGAACTGAACTGCATATTATGCAATTAAAAAGACATCAACTGTTATATTGAACTTCCAGATGCCTAACACACAGTATAACTGCTGATCAATCCCTGCTATCTGTTATCCCCCAAATGAGAATGGGTTCCCTGTTGAGTCTGGTTACTCTCAAGGTCTCAGGGAGTTTTTCCTTGCCACCACCACCCTCAGCTTGCTCATCAGGAACTATCTAATCATTTTGATTCATACACATTTTTGACATTTCATACAAATTTCCATAATTTTCTTTTGATTGCGTAAAGCTGCTTTGCAACAATGACAATTTTTCCTCTGGGCAACATAATTCGTAAGCATGGTATTAGTTGTTAATTCATTGTTATGCTGATGACACACAGTTATACGTCTCAGCAGAACCAGATGAGAAAAACCAGCCTACTAAAGTTAAGCAATGTGTGCAGGGCATAAGAGATTGGATGTTAATTAACTTCCTTCTGCTTAATCCTGATAAGACAGAAGTTCTAGTCATAGGACCACAAGCAGCTAGAAGTAAGCTTTCTGATCACACTGTAACTTTAAATGGCCTTTCTGTTCCATCAAATGCAACAGTGAAAGACCTCGGTGTGATTATAGATCTCAACCTTTCATTTGAAGCACATGTAGATAATATTACCATTTTTTCACCTCAGAAATATTGCCAAGATAAGAAATATACTGTCACTAAACGATGCAGAAAAACTGGTTCATGCTTTTATCACCTATAGGTTGGACTATTGTAACGCCTTACTGTCTGGTTGTTCAACTAGGTGCATAAACAAGCTTCAGTTAGTCCAGAATGCAGCAGCGAGAGTCCTCACTAGAACCAGAAGATACGAGCACATCACCCCTATCTTATCTACACTGCATTGGCTCCCTGTGAAATCTTGCATCGATTTTAAAATACTACTATTGATGTATAAAGCACACACTGTGTGCCACAGTATTTGAATGAACTGGTGGTGTCTTATGATCCGCCACGCCTACTTCGATCAACGGATGCAGGCTGCTTGTCACTATCACGTATTATTAAAACTACAGCAGGGGGGCAGAGCTTTTTCTTACAAAGCCCCAAAGTTATGGAATAGCCTTCCTATTAATGTTCGGGACTCAGACACAGTCTCAGTGTTTAAGTCTAGGCTAAGAACTTATTTATTTAGCCAAGCATTTTTGTAAATAAATTTGCCTTAGATAAAGGAGCAGATCTGGGGGACTCATGGACGTAGAGTATCTGGTGAACTGGTATGTTTAGATGCTGTCCTCCCCACTCTTATTAATCACTCAGGTTTGTTGACGGTGAAGTGATTGGTCAATTTACATCTCAGGGAGCCCTCATGGCTGTGTTTCCTTCTGGCTCTCCCTTTTAGTTATGCTGTTATAGTCAGTCCTGCCAGAGTCCTTGCTTAAACTCTGCACTAAAGATACATTCACATTATACATTGTTTGACTGTGACCATACCTAACTGCCATTTCTCCTTCTCTTCTGCTCTCTCCACTTCTTTCTCTTCTCATCTCTCTCTCACTCTCTCTTTCCCTCTACCTGTCTCTCTGTTGAGCTATACATGTCGCTCCTGAGCTGCCAGTGATCCAGACCCCCTCTACTCCTGGAGCTGTGTCCTGCTTCTGGTTGGAGATCTCATTGCATGGATGCCTGTGTGGTCTGCCTGGGATACGTGTGGTGACTGGGGATGATTCCCCTTTTCCACGAAGATGGTCCTGTCCTTGGCTGATGGAGACAGCTGTTCTCAAGGGACTTGTGACTTCAGTCACTCGATAGTTTCCTACAGTCTACCTGAGCCTCCAATAACGAACTGGACACTATTTTAACTTAAACACATCTCCTGCTATACTGAACTTCCAATCTCACACAGGATGATGCAGATCGATCCCTGCTATCCGTTTTACCCAAATGAGGATGGGTTCCCTGTTGAGACTGGTTCCTCTCAAGGTTTCTTCCTATTACCATCTCATGGAATTTTTCCTTGCCACTGTCGCCATCGACCTTGCTCATCAGGGACATCGTATCATTTTGATTTATACACATTCACATCTCTGTCATCTCCGTGTGCCTGTGATGGACGTGCGTCCAAATCTATTATCGCCCCTCGCTCTCTTCTGCAGGTGCGCGAATGGGGCAATAGAACGTGCCCCAAGGACTTTGAAAAAGGACACTGGAATTCCGCCCTTTCATCTCCGCGCTGAGAATAGCACGGGAAAGAACTGCACAAGCTCCCGCAGCACCTTCACTCCTGCGCCGAGCCCACCTTAACGTCCAAGCTGCCGAAGAGTAAAAGGCCGCGAGGAGGACACCGTTAAGGCCCCCCGATCCCAGCCAGGAAAGCCGTCCCAGAGAGGCTCCCATCTGAGACCTCACCCAGAGAGAGCTGGGAGGGGCCAGGCTGGCCATCGACAGCAGGGGAGGAACTGTTGAGGGATCGTGCAGGAGCGCTGCCTCCGCTTGCTCCATTCTCCCACTCCACCAACCGCGACCGCATGCCAGCTGGGCACTGCCTTGGACCTGCACATGCACATTCATTCCTTCCCTTTCTTTCCATCCTCCCTCCTTTATCCATTTCCTTCCCTATTTTCCTTAAATAAATTATCCTTTTTCCCTAAAACCTCGCCTCATGTCTGTGTTTCATGGTGCCACCCGTGCAACCTTGGGTCAAACCTGCTACAATCTCACAAACTTAAATAATTCTTTTGATTGTGTAAAGCTGCTTTGCAACAATGTCCCTTGTTAAAAGCACTATACAAATACAATTGAATTGAATTGAATTAAAAGTACTGTATAAATACAATAGAATTTGTCTGAACCATACACTGCTTCACCTTAATCATGCACCAGCTGTACCCTGTGAAACATTTGAAGATGTCATGTCTGGTCCATCTCCTGACCATCTAAGTAACTAATTATCTAAGGTCCATCTAAGTAACATTACTTTTGCCCCAAATCTTGTCATGTTGATTCCACACCCTCATTTTAAACAGGCTGTCCTTGCACCCTTCTCTAGTGTCAATGACATTACACTTGCTCCATCCGCTGGCCTAGACAACGGCACTTCACCCCCTGCCTAGCTGCAGACATCGTCTTCCCCTGTCCTTTTCTTGTTGTCAATGCCACAATACATACCACTATTCTTTTGTGCAGCCTTGTCATTGTGGAGTTCCTCAATGACTTTAGTCAATTTAACGAGCTTCAGGAGCAATGGCTTGGGAGCGAGGTTCTGTCATAGTTTGTGCCTTTTTGCTGAGTTACAGATTTTTGTGCACACTTCCGACACAACGCATCAAAAGAGACATCTGTATACTATTGTTTGCTTACATTTTCCATGTGCTATTGTTGCCCATGATGTCCTATCTCCACCATTGTGTTGTCATTGGTTTTCTACCTCTCTTGTCTTTTAACTTTTACTTTTTATTGTCATGGTCTCGCAGTACTCACTGGGTGGTGCAGAGTTCATGCTTCAGACAGTAATGGAAGAGACTTTCATATTCTATAGATAGAGGCTTCCATATTCTATAGTCTGTTGACATTGTGCATTTGTATCCTCCCTGTCCTGTCTCCTTGCTTTATTGTTATTGGTTGTCTACCTCATGTGTCATGATTGTTCACAGGTGTTTTCAGATCCCCATTGATTTCTTTGTGTATACACAGACCTCATGTTATGTTTGTCTTATTACAAAGTAAACACCTACTTCATTCTATCTGAATTTACTGAGACAAATTATTTCTGTTTTTTTTTTTTTTTTTTAATTCTTGTATCATGGATCACTTGAACTCTTGCCTGTTTTTGGAATATGTTTTTGAACTGTGTCTTGGAAAACTGTTTGTATTTATCTTTAATTAATATGCCTTTTCTATCCATCTAAACATTTATTTATTTTTATAATACATTTAATAAGATGGAATGCCTGTAAAAGAAACCTGTAATTTCTTCTATGCTTTACATCACAGCTGTTATAAGTCATTTAATTACCTGCGTCTTTCTTTCTTTTATCTTGAAGTTTTGATGACAAAGAAAATGCAGTTTGTACTTCATTGTATTCATTTTTCAGCAAGTCCTCTACCTATGAACATTTGGAGATGGGAACATGCATGTCTGGTGTACCTTGTCACGTCCGTGCATCGCAAGATATCCGAAAGCCAGCATAAAACCAGCGGTGATTAAGCTGGTACTGCTAAGAAGCACTAAGCCATAATGATGGAGACAAACGTGAAAATAATTGAGAGAATGGAGTGAGGTGAACGAATAGCAGACATTGCTCTTTTTTTCTTTTTTTTTTTTTTTAAATGAATCGTTCAACCATTGGCATGATTCAAAAGAACAAGGACAAGATTATGCAGCATGATAGTTTCATGCTGTGTATAGGCAATTGTGTGAGTATCCTAGCATCTAGGCTATGTTTGTTAGACTTATGAGCAAATTGGACTTACGAACGAGCTCTCGGAATGGAACTCGTTCATATGTTGGGGACTTAATGTACTGGGAAACCATCTTTCCCAGAGGCATTGTGCCATCTTAAGACTTACAGACATTGGAACCTCCTTCCATAAAAAAAAAAAAAAAACTTACCATATACCATATAAACAACTACACACATTTTTATTCTGTTTATATGGAGCATCTGATATAGAAATGTTGTATTAGAATGGCAGCATTTCTTTATAAACATGTCAATTTAAATCACAGCTGGAAGGGACAACTGTGGAAAATAAATCAACACCTTGTTGCCAAACAGTATGGAGAGCTCAGAAAATCTGTTATTAAAACATATATTTTAGCATTCATATGAAAAAGAACTGCTGAATGAGCAGATTGTTGGTGCTACTGTATGGCCATTTGTATTTATTCTCTGTTCCTGTAGTGTAGTGTAATAAAGGAGGATTCAGATATCATGCATGGACTTTGAGTATATTGGGCTATCAAATAGGGCTGTCCAAATCTCCTATAGATACAATTGATGGAATTCTTACACTAATACTATGCTGAAATAATAATAATGTCTTTACACTAAGAAATACATTTAACTGTGCCTATTTTCAGAAACACCTTAAATCATTAGGCTTCAAGGGCACGCTGATATATACACGCTGATATATATGCTGATATATATATATACAGTGGAACCTTGGATTACGAGCATAATTCGCTCCGGAGGCGGGCTCGTATTCCAAAACACTCGTAAACCAAATAGAATTTTCCCATAAGAAATAATTTAAACTCAAATTATTTGTTCTACAGCCCAAAACAATAAATACATAAAAATAATTAATACAACATATAAAGTAAAAATAAAACAAATTAACCTGCACTTAACATAAAAAAGTACAAATAAATCCAGACAGTTAAGTGTTTACATTTGTGCGCACAGGCGCCGTGTATTTGTATGTGTGTGTAGGTGTGTGTGGAATTAGCCCTTCGCCTCGTCTTAAACAGTAAAACTCCTTCTCCCTCCCACACCACGCTTTTTAAGTTTCACAACTAACATACACAATGCAAACACTGTTTTAACGGGAAAAAAAAAATCTCTCTAATGATACTCACGTGAGCATACTAACAGAATCACTGCTGTAAAGTAAAAAATAAAAAATAACAAATGAACCAGCACCTCACCTTTTGAAAAGAATAGCGACAGAGCTGAGTTTTCTGTGTAAATAAAGCGTGTGTGCAGCCGGAAAGATCTGTGTGTGTGTGTGTGTGTGTGTGTGTGTGTGTGTGTATGTGTGTCGGTGTCAAATTACGCGTGCGCAGGCACACACAAAGTAAGTGTATGTGTGTAAAAAATGTGTGTGTATGTGTCTGTGTGTGTGGGGCACAGTGTCAAATTACGCGCACGCACACAGAAGAGAGAGGGAGATGTTGATTATAAGAGACGAGCACTAAGACACAGCAGGGGACGCTCTTTCTCTGCGAGAAAAATCATTGGCTCAATTGTCATCGCTTGCCGCTCGGTGTCAAAATAAGAGTCGCATGCGTGATACATTATACTCGATGCTCGTAAACTAATACTTGCTCGGTTTCCAATTAAAAATTTATTAAAAATCTTTGCTCGGTTTGCAGAACACACTCGTAAACCACGTTACTTGCAATCCGAGGTTCCACTGTATGTATAATTCAAGATTATAACAATAATAAAAATAATTTCCAACTAACATTTAATACACACATACATGTAATCCATTTTCAATTGCCATATATAAACAACAATAAATTTTAAATCTTATACAAATATATTTGTATAATATTTAAAACTGATTGACTTCAAACACAGTATGGTAATGTTTGGGTCATTCGCAAGTTTTTACTCTCATAACTGTGTTCTGTTATTGTGTAGAATCAAAAGTCCCAGCTTGATTTGAACAGTCCTAATAGCTTTTAAAATTTTAAGTGCTTTTCTTTTTATAAATACAAATCAGACTGCACATGATAGTGCGCAAAAAGTGTGACTGAACAAACTGAATCTGATCTGATTCAAATGACTCGATTCATGGAGGAGATTTAAATATTTTAAACAACTCCAATTGTGCTAATCAATCAATCAATTAATCAAATCTCCTAAAATGTATAGTTTTTAATCTTACATAACAAATCTAGGAAGCTCTTTAGAAAGATTTTGGACTTCACAAAACAGCTCTACAGGTCCGTATATGGTGCTGAGTCGGAGTACTGTGAGGAGAATGTGAGGCTACTTGAGTGTGTTAGAGCTGAAGCTGCGCTGTCTCAGTGCTAATGAGCCTGAGAACCAAGCCCTGGGAACACGCAGGCCCTTTGCCTCCTTGTCGTGTACTTCTTCTTTTTGTGGCTGTTGTAATCACGCCCGTCTTCCTCGAGCCACATTCCCACTGCTGGCACTTTTGCAC
>JAAGKR010007246.1:0-37945 GCA_011419295.1 Clarias macrocephalus | reverse complement strand
GAAACCTGCGTGGGGGGAACTTAGTCAACGAGCCTGCCCCTTGGAGCCTCAGTGGCCAAACCATTTTCATGTCAGAGACCGAGTCTTCTTGCAGTCGTTTATGTCCTCCTTTTCTCTCTGCACTGAGAATACGAAACTTTGTCAATTCAGGATCTTGTCGTCTTGCTGATAAAGCCTATAGCAAGCCAAAATGTCTGTCAACGTCAACCGTAGTGTTACGGACCAGTTTTACCGGTACAAGATGCCGCGTTTGATTGCTAAGGTAAGAGTTCGCCTTTAAAAAAAAAAAAAAAAAAAAAAAAAAGTATGTACACACACACACACACACACACACACACACACACACACACACACACACACACAGTTAACAAAACAGCAAATGTAACTTATTTTTATGCTAGGTTGAAGGCAAGGGCAATGGTATCAAGACTGTGATTGTTAACATGGTTGATGTTGCCAAGGCACTGAACAGGCCTCCAACTTGTGAGTACTGTTTTAACAAGCAGCTGTGGAAACTTATTATTTATTTATTTTATTTTTTTTAAAGAAAGCTTCAATAACTCATGAAAAAGATTGCCCTAATGTTTGATAATGCTGTTTTTAGATCCAACCAAGTTCTTTGGCTGTGAGTTGGGAGCCCAAACCCAGTTTGATGCAAAGAACGACCGATATATTGTGAATGGATCTCATGAGGCAAACAAACTGCAAGACATGCTGGACGGATTCATTCGCAAGTTTGTGTTGTGTCCGGAGTGTGACAATCCTGAGACTGATCTGGTATGTATGCTTAAAGTGTACTCCTACATTTGAATGACTGTAAAACTAGGCACCGGTGCTTAAAAATTTTTTTTTTGCGAATGTCCGTTGTCCTTTTGTTCTGTTTTTCAAACATATGCCTGTTAATTTACACAAGTGAACCTGGTGCCCCCAGACTTTTGATACCTGTGTCCATATTTGCACTTTGAGCCTTCAGCAACCTGCATACTCAGCACTCCCAGCATGTGACCACAGTTTTGCCAGCCTGGGTAAAGTTGCTTGTCACAAGAGCTTCTATGATGCCCAAATTAGAAAAATAGGACAGGTTAATGAATGGTGGTACTCTAGGAAGAGTAGAATTGACTGACAGTAGAAATCGTTGGTACAGACAACGGATCTAGTTTTGGTGTCTACTTGGTTTGAAAAGCGGTGCACTCTGTATTCGGGGTGATGGAGTCTGGCCTTGTTTTGCAATGCAGCAGTCTGACTCCAGTATACTCTACAGGATTTTCTGCTTAGACCGCAGGTGTGTATTGCCTCCAGCGCTGGCGTGTACTGTGCTGTATTTCGAATAAGCAACTGTGTAGGATGTGCTGCATAATTGAGGGCACAGGATTCAGAGCCTTTTCTCCGTTTCTAGCAGCTTGTCTACATCATGCAAAAGTAGATGCTTTGAATTAAGCTGTAATAGAAAATGTCTAATGTTCTAATTTGACTTGAATTGACACTATCAATTGATGTTAATTGAATGTCATCATCCCAGAAATATCTGATATTTTGCATTTGGACTACAAGTTCTACAAACAAGATAAGGGCACCAAAGGTGTTTTCTGCTCTCTAATATGAGCATACTTCCTGGAAGCCCCACCCCTTCCCCCAGTACATGCATTCCCCTGCCCAGGATAAATTTTTTTTTTGGTTCGTTAATGTGGAATAAAACCTATATCTACCAATACATGTTCAACTTCACTAAAATTAGACGAGTTTTTCACGGATGTTAGAAATGTCTCTAAAACCCTTAGCATAGAAATGTTCAAAAGGACTTTAGTCATAAGACTTTAACTAAATTAGTTAGTTTTTGACTGGGGGGGGTGTTTAAGTACAACACTTTAGTTCTACAAGGAACGTGCGGTGTACCTTTTTAAAACAATTATTATTGCAGAGTTACTAAAAAAGGCCTGTGATGGTATTTTAAGCCTCTCCTGCTCTCCTTAAAATAATGCAAATACTCTTGGCTGTCTCTGGTTTTGAATTATTCTTTTGAGACATGCCGTTTAGGGTAAATCTTTATTACACAAACCTTGTCACTATTTTTAGAATTTCTTCCTGGTTATTCTCCCAGCAAAACCCTATTTCATATCATCTCTTGGTGGAATGAAATCATTGATGCAGAAATAAAAAAAAATTTTAACCTACTAAATCACTCACTTTATTTTGACGTGTGTGTATACACTGTTCTTTTTAGCTTGTAATGAGTTATTTTTTGAAGAAATATACAGTGGGGGGGGGGGGGGTGGTTGCAGTTTTATCACAGCCGTTTTGTGCTGCTCCTATCTTTCTGCCTGATGTTTAAATTTGAATACTTAACTCGATCCTGTGTTCATGTAACTCTTCAGCACATCAATGCCAAAAAGCAGACCATAGGAAACTCCTGCAAGGCCTGTGGATACCGAGGCATGCTGGACACCAGACACAAGCTCTGTACTTTCATTCTGAAAAATCCACCCGGTAAGTTAAGTCGCATTGAATATTTCTTTTGATTTAAAAGCTGTGAATTAAATAAATGTTCACCACCATCTCTCTTACTTGATTTTGGATTTAGAATTGGGCATTTGGACATTTCCATATCCAGCTTCAGATAACCTTTGATTTTAACACAGACAAGAACACTGATTCCAGCTTTACACAGTGGTTTGCACATCATGGTTTTGTGACACATGGTCTATTTCGGTTCCTTCTTATTCTTTAACATGTTTCAGCATATGCTCATGACCTCTTTCATGCCACTGAGTCATTCGCTGGTGTTGAGAAACTAGCAGAGAAACATGGATTTTTATTGCTAAACCCTGTGTTGGTGCAGCGTGACAGGAAAGTGAGGAAGACTAAAATAGCTCGATTTAAATGTGGCTTGTTTCGCTGTGACTCCCAGTAATGTTTCAGAATGGTAGAACGCCCACACGGTCCCTTAAAACAAATGCAGATACTGATGGCTGCATTGCGTCGCACGCCTAATGCTTTACACCCCTGGAGCAGACGGTTAATATGTGGCTGTGTAAGATTTCACATGACTGTAATAGTGTAGTGGCTTAATTTCTTGCTTATTTAAAAAAAAAAATTTTTGTGGTGTTACTTGTCTGGAAAAGAGAGTGACACTGGATCTGTCAAGAAGGAAAAAGAGAAGAAGAACCGAAAAAAAGACAAAGAGAATGGCTCAAACAGCGGGGAAGCTGGAAACCGTAAAGACATCGATGCCCCTGATGCTGTGGTGTGTGAATTTTTATAAAGTTTAGTTCAAAGTATAAATCACTTATTAGGGTGGGACTTTCAATTTTAAGTATTCTGATCAGTTGATTAGTTTTTTCTTTTAATGGTTGTGTGATTGTCGGTAGGATGGAGATGACGATGATGAAGATTGGGCTGAAGAGACCACTGAAGAGGCACAGCGTCGCCGGATGGAGGAGATCAGCGAGCATGCAAAGGGCCTCACGCTGAGTGATGATCTGGAGAAAAGCCTGGAGGAACGGGTCAACCTGTTCTATAATTTTGTGAAGGTGAGTGTTCTGATTTAAATTTACCTGGAGTACTGGTTCTTGCACCATTAAACATGTACAAGATTGTGTTTTCTTAATTGTACTGCCTCACAGCTTTGACAAGTTTTCTAGATGTATTGTGTTATTTGATTATTTTTGCTATTCCGTCCCCTCTTCCTACAGCAAAAGAAGGAGGAAGGTGTGATCGACTCTACTGATAAGGAAATTTTGGCTGAAGCAGAGCGGCTTGAGGTGAGGGCCATGGGCCCACTGATTCTGAGTGAGCTGCTTTTTGACGAGAACATCCGCGAGCAGATTAAGAAATACAAGCGCCACTTCCTTCGGGTGAGTGTGTCTCTGTACTGAACCTATTTTATTGAAACTAACCGATCCTGCTGTAATTTGTCATTTATGGCTAGATCTATAAAACAGATTTGGGTGATGCATCTTATGAATTTTTTTTTTAACAGTTTTGCCACAATGATAAAAAGACTCAGAAGTACCTACTGGGTGGTATTGAGTGTCTGGTGAAGCTCCATCAGAGTCAGCTGCTGCCCCGTGTCCCTGTCATTCTCAAAGACCTGTATGACGCAGACCTGCTGGAAGAAGACGTCATACTTGCCTGGGCAGAGAAGGTAAGAGTCAAGACGCACGTCAGTAATGAGCGTTCCTATAACTTACAAGGTGACCCAAAAGTCTGGATCCATGATCAAAAGCGTATTGTAGAAATATAAACTGCACCAAATTGATGGCATCAGATTTCACGGTAGACGGCACAGTGGCGTTGTGGTTAGCTCTGTGGACATTTCCAACGAAATGTAAATTAGGTTAATTGGCACCCTGTTTGGGCACAAAGCAGAGTATACCCCAAGTCATCTGGGAGGGGCTCCAGGTCCCCACGAACCTGTACCCAGGATTAGTGGTATAGAAAATAAATGAATGATTCATTTAAAATGTGTACTTGTTAAACATTTTTTTGTTACAGAATTGATGATTCATAGAGATTTTTTGGTATTATCCAAGACACAACTAGTTTCTTTTATCCTAATTAAAATGTGTGCTCTGTTCCAGGTCTCCAAAAAGTATGTGTCTAAAGAGCTTGCTAAGGAGATCCATGCCAAGGCTGAGCCCTTTGTAAAATGGCTGAAGGAGGCTGAAGAGGAAAGTGAAGGCAGTGATGAGGAGGATGAGGAAGATGAAGACAATGTGGAGGTAATGACTGATTCAGTATTTAGAAACTGTAATGTAATCAGTGAAGGGTTAAACCCATTACTTTTTTCCCCTTATGTAAATGCATGGTCAGAAATGTTGGGGGGGATTTTAAATCAAAGTGAACGCCTATTATATAAAATTTATTTGTATCTAGATTTTAAGAAATTTTTTTTTTAATGTATATATTTTTTTAATGTCCATTTCAAATGGTCATATCTTCTCTTTCTGTGGGCTGGTTTCAATGGAACACAACCTATATGTAACCTCAAGATCAGCCAAACACATTATTAAAATTTGTTCAGTATCTTTTTTTTTTTTTTTTTTTTTTTTTGTGATGTGTGCACAATGTTTGCACGTAAACTTGCTTCCCCCCCCCAGATAGTTTTTCCACGGATATCTTCAATGTACAGACACAGCAACTTTACAGTTTTATTACATGTATAAATAAATGATCTCTCTAAGCCCACCTTCAGTATCGCTGCAGCAGAGTTGTGGCCGTAGCCCACACTTTGCAAAACCCCCAAAGTGGCATCCGTTTATCATTTGGGGATTTGCTTATGCTATGTTCTCTCTTCACCAGGTGGTGTATTCCTCCGCTGCACGCGAGTTGAAGATGGAAACCAAAAAGCCAGAACAGGCTGATAAGAAGGAGGAGGAGGACATTGATATTGATGCCATTTGAAAATGGAAATAAAAAAATAAAGCTGCCTCTCGATGCTTTGCAAACCTGCTCCTTGTTAAAGAGTTCCTACTCTTCAGCTCTAGGCCTGCATCAGTGCTGTGCTAGAAAGCCTTATTTTAGTCGCTATTTTAACTTGTTGCCATTGTATTTATATGCATGAAAATCTTTGGATTATAGGGTGCAGAGGTCATCCTTCATTCCTTCTTGTATTTTTGAAACTATTAAAGAATGTTTGACAGTGAATGGTCTCTGCTTTTAATAGCCTGTTGGTGTGAGTAAAGACTGTTCTCTGTGGTACTACATATGTATATCTAGTTGTTGTTGTAGATCAATACAATTTAACACTACAGTGACACAGAATGAGTGTGCATCTTGCACCAGTCTTTAATTAAAATTTAGAACAGGTAATACAATTAAATAATAACTTAAGTAATACTTTAAACACTACAATATATAATTTCACGTAAGAAGGTCAAACAATCACCATCATAGTCATTAAGCTTTTTCTTCAGTTTTAGCATAAAAGCGTAACATTTTACAAGCAACATATGAACAAACTAAATGTCTTTGCAAAAACTGTCAAAGTGTGTGTTTTTTGATTTTCCTTTTTTTTGTTGTTGTCTGTACCTGTAAAAGGTAAATCACAGTGGTTCTCCCCAGTTGGGGTCTCATGTAAAAGTGTAAAATTAGAAAATCAATACCACATTAGTAGCTAAAGTATTTTGGCACAAATCCCTTAAAATTTTAAAAGCATGGGGGGAGAAAGTGTGCAAAATGCAACTGATCTAAAACCATTCCATTCCCTTAGACTTTCTACAAAGCCTGATTAGCTTGCAGTAATCTTAGTGCAACACAGAGGCAGATTCACTACCTACTTGTAAATAACATCAACACCACCAAAAAAATAAAGAAACTTTCTGCCAGCGTTACAAATAATATCAAAAGCATGTAGCCATTGCACTTTACTAGATTAAAGAAATCCCAACAAATCAAACACAACATATAAAAAAGGAATTAGCAGATGCCAATGTCCTTGCTCTAAATAGAACGATCACATGTTAAACATTCCATAAATATAGAACAGAACACTTTTTTTTCCAAGGAAAACATTTCTGATTGTAAATTAAAATGATAAAAACTGGCTCTTGGAGGGTTTTAAAGGATTGTTCAGACTGTTTACCTGTTACTTCTCTTACTGTATTGCTCTATGGTTGCTAAACCTTGGCATGCTGATTTGATTTGGTCGTTTTTCACTGCCACACAAATTAACATGACCTTATCTCGGGTTTAAACTTAAACAACTAGAAACTAACAAATGGTTAAAAACCGGCCCTGAAGCACCAGAGTGGAACGATGCTACATGCTTCCGAGAGCCTACCGCTAGAGAGCGTAATGTTACTGTAAGCTTCACTTCATCTAAAAGAAAAAACATGTAATAAGAAATGCGGCTTTTCCATTAAAGACGTAATTCATACTGGAGTAAGGGCTGCGAAATCTCCCTGTTGCTTAGAGGCAAAGTGGGCAGTTGCCTCTGTGTCGCCTGTTTCACCACCATAATGAGGAATCCCAGGACGAGGCAGCTGCCCAGGACCGTTCCCACAGCCCAGGCATACGAGGGCTCCTTGGGAACGGACGGAGGTACAGGTCTGGGTGTGAACGTCTCCACCAGCAGATCCCGCACACTCCTGAGGGAGCCATTGTTGGGCAGCGCCTGGACGCCCAGGATGCTACACATGAGTGGGTAGAGGTCCACCGAGCGCATCGAGGCCTTGGTGTAACCCGTGCGGAACGATGGGCCACGGGCAACAAAGACGGGATGCATGCTGGGAAGTTGGTTATCATAGCCATGGTTGCCCACTGTGAATAACAAAATGCAGGGGGAAAAATAAGCATATGCTGTTTTTAAAGGCTCTCACTGCTTCAGTTAAAATTGCTATTGTTTTCCAAAGCGATTCAGCACCTAACAGTAGGGTATTAATGAGACTTATACTCACACATAAAGGGTCCGGTTTTGTTCTGGACAATTGTCCAGCCTTCTTTGACCTCAATAATAATGGGCATTATTCTTGCATTGTGTTTGTAGTGGAAAAGATAAGGAATATCTTCTCTCTTGTACACGACCATGTTAGGATTTGCATTCTCCAACAAATTATACACTTCGTCGAATTTACCTGAGAAAAGGAAAAGAAGAACGTCGTCAGTGTGTTAACACGTCCCCGATACAAGACTAGATATAAAATCTTCTCAAAAACTTACCTTCTTTAGGTAGAATGCCCACCACTGGGCTCTTGTCCACCCATGTATAGAGATCTCGACTCACGTAGGTGTCCAGCTCAATGACTTTGTCATGTGACAGCTGTGTCATGCCATGGTCACTTGTAACAATGAGATTGACTTTGTCATAAAGCCCAGCCAACTTGAGCTCATTTCGGAGAAAGCCCAGCTTGACATCAATGTCCTCGATGACCACGTCCATAAGCGGGCTCTCGGGCCCCACGTTGTGTCCGCTCTCATCAGGCTCCTCCCAGTACAGCACCCCAAAATTAATCGCCTCTGGTCCCGAGAACCAGCCGATCAGCTTCTTTACACGCTTCTCGAAAGACATTGAGGCATTGTACCTCATGTACCGAGTCGGGTATATTCCACCGATGGACACATCTGATCCTGGCCACATGGCAGCCCCGCTCCTCCGTCCAGCCTTCTGATTGGTCACCCACAGCGGAACAGCCTCCTCCCACCAGCGAGACTCGTACATTTCCGGTCCCTCCATGGAGAAGGAGTGATTCAGAACTGGGTCATACATTTCATTTGCTACAATGCCATGGCTCTCTGCATGCAAGCCTGTCACTAAAGTGTAGTGGTTAGGAAAGGTCTTGGTGATGTAGGTGTTCTCCACCCGCTCCACCTGCACCCCCTCCTCCATCAGGGCACGGAAGTTGGGTGTGGGAACCCTGTTCACGTAGTCCCAGCGGAAACCATCGAACGACACTAGGAGCAGCTTGTGAGGCTCGTATTGGTGTGAGAGAGGCAGGAGCAGCAATACTAGAAGGCAGCTTTGCAAGTACATCTTCCTTATTAACACAGCGTTCATGTTGCACTTTGATGCCAGATGGAACCTGTGGAAAGAAAATAATTCATGATGCACATCTAATGTTGTCTCTCTAGGCAGGAGCCGATCTACTTTCTTACATTTTCAAAATGACATTAAGATCAGAGCTCTGAAATTAGCATCAGCTGATGCTTCATGCTGAACCGATACCAACTTGGACAGCATGCGAGAACCAAGACTGGAAAGTATGTTAAATACAATAAGGTACTGTGTTCAGATTAAATCAGATTCAGTATTTCGGGCCAGTGTCAGCCACCGAGGGGATTGTATCCATGCCACCTTTCTCTGAAGCAAATGTCTTCTGCACTCATAAACTGCACAAGTATGCATACATAATACAAAACACACTGATCAGCCATTTGATTAAATCCCAAAACATTAAGCCCAATATTGTGCAGGTTCCCTTGTGCCACCAAAACAGCTCTGAACCCTCTCGGCATGAATCCACAAGAACTCTAGGACATTAGCAGCAGATTTTTACTGTAAGCTTAAGTACGGTGGATGCTTGGTCGGATTGAGATCTAGGGAATTTCTGATGCCTTTCTATCATAGCCAGATTTAACATTTTTCAGCAATTTCTGCTTCAAGGTATATAAATCTAAGAAATTATTCAATAAGTACAATTTGCCAATGAACATTTCTGAACATGCTCAATCTGGGTTAAGTATATTTGTTAAGTAATCATACAAGAAATATACTCTCATAGACTTAGAATAAAATGTGTGCACCAAAATGGTTCATTTTTTAACTATGTAAGGTTTAATTATTCATGTATTCTTAATTGAGGAGCATCCAAGTCAAACCAGGACTTTTGATTGTTCAGAATAACAGAAGTGACAACCTTTATTTCTCTATATAATCCCCTGCTAAATTAATGCACTTATCCCAACCTGTTTACTAGTGTTTGGTAAAAAGTTTTCTCAGTATGCCAAAGCCATGATCGGACTGCATGCTTTGAGTCTGAAATCCTGGCCTCCCAGGAACTCCTTTAGTTGTTGGTATAATTCCCACAGACAGATGCAGATCTCCCGCAAGTCGCTGACAAGTTATCTGTTGATTTACAACTATCAGACATTAGTGGTCGAAATCGTCATTAACGAATATACAACCTTCTTCATTTCATGTTTTACTATGGACAAGAGTCTCCACCATACTGTGCTCAAGTTCTGATTTGACTTAGTGCCTCCTTAGTAGATTCCTTTAGTGCCTCTAAGACCAAGAAGTTGTCTATGCATAAAATGAGAGGTTTGTTCTCAACAGATCTTCATATTTTCAAAACCAGATTGTGGCTAATATTTGACCTTTTTCTTTTAATTGAACTGCAAGACAGAGGGATTTAAGATTCCTAGCTATTTCTGTGTAAAGCAGTCCACCTTCAGACTGACCAAAAGAGGTAGAATTTTCACTCCTAGGCATAAATGCTTAAAGATGGTTATATTCCAGTCTGAAAGGAAGAGGGGAAAAATAGGCTAGCAGTTTTAATAATGGCAACACATTTTGGTGCATAAATATTATCATGCCACTGTGGATGTCTATTTATTTCTTGCATGTCAAATTCAAATTCTAATGATATTTGTCACATACGGTCAGGATATGAATTGAAATGCTTGTAAAACCTAAAAATAGAGTATTCAAATAAAGAATATGAAATAAGAATATAATAGAAAAAAAAGATAGAGTATAAAAAGAAAATATTCAAATAAGAATATAATCAAAATTATACAAATATAGGAAACTTTTAGCTGTAGAATTTACACCATGTACAAGTAATAAAATAGAATTGGACTGGAAAAGCAAATCAGTCATGAGCAGAACACTGTGCAAAATTGCAGGTATGCAAAATGTAGACCATGTGCAAACCATGTGTAATGTATTAACACCATGTCTGTGTATGTCTTAAGTCTTAGGCATCTAAAATGCCTGTTCATCCATCCATCCATCCATCCATCCATCTAGGAACCTCTGTAGTCCAACTAGGGACTGTGGAGGCAAATGGTGATTATCATTGTATTTATACTCATTTTTCCAATCATGGAATGACCTCCGGTCTGTGCACGTGCATCCACACCCTACATACAATTTGGTAATGCCAATTAGTCTAATATGCATGTCTTTGGACTGTGGGAGGAAACCAGAGAACTCGGAGGAAACCCAGCAAGGCAGCAGTGCTAATCACTAAACCACTTTTTTTTAAAAAACACACAAAAAACAAAATAAACAACATATTCGAACGATTTTTTTCCCCCTAATAGGTCCAAATTAGTGCAATGTCCAAATGACGAGGAAATACAGACTGCTTGGGCTAATGTAAGAAGTAACCTCAGGACAATTCATATTTTGTTTTGTTTCATCTATCAAGAATACTTGGACACTCACCGGTGCTACCATGCATGAATGTCATATCTTAAGGATTTCACTAACAGGTGCGTACTGAGTCTCATGGAAAATCTAAACATGGCCGAGAGGATCGTGCGTGTAACGAACACAGATGTGCACGAGCACACAGATGTAAATGCACACAGCACAGCTGTTAAGCAGAGAGGGCTTCAGTACCAACCGATGACATCACCCAGCGCAGCTCGGGTCCGCCAGATCCGCCTGCTACAGCTACTGACAATGATATCATTTATAGTACGGTATCTTCTGTGGACGCGTTTGCATGGAAACACTACAAAAATTTTTTTTTTTTTTTTTAAATGAAGACACGTAACATGCATATCGGATGATCAGTATTTACCCCAACCTTCTGCAGGCTACAGTCATCTATCTGTCTGCACGCGACACACAGGGCTGGAGCGACATCACGCACATTTGTGTCTAAATGTAACACCCACGCCTCCGTTCCTAATACAATCAAACGCGTGACTGCAAGAAATGACCGAGTATCAGCAGGACAGAGGAGCAGCTTACCTCGCAACAGTAGCGCGCAGTCTGGCAGTGCGCCGGGAAAACAGGAAGTCCCGCCCACAGAAAGTCGTTCACATAATTACAATTTAAAAATAGCCAGACGCATTTATTATATGTTCTACCTCTGTAGTAATAATCATCACAATAAACCTATGTTGGTTTGATGGCTGATTGTTTTACATTTACGAAATACTTGCTTACAGCAATTTGTATGCCATGACAATCCCCACAAAAATAAACATATTAACATACACTGGAAAGGTTCGTTTATTTATTTATTTATTTATTTATTTATAGTTCTTAATTCATGTGATAATTATCCACGAAGAGAGCTTGGATTGCATTTTATACAGTTTCACCCCGATGTATACAGGGTTGTGAGGGGGCCTGGAGCTGCTCCCAGGAGACACGGGGCCTGAGGCGGGGTACACCCTGGATGGGGTGCCAATACATTGCAGTGCACACACAGACACACATTCACACACTATGGGCAATTTTGGGAACGGCAATTAGCCTAATCTGCATGTCTTCGGACAGTGGAAGGAAACCAAATTACCTAGAGGAAACCCACCAAGCACGGGGAGAACATGCAAACTCCATGCACGCAGACCTGAAGCGGGACTCGAACGCATCTCCTACAGGTGTAAAGCGACAGTGCGAACCACTAAGCCACTATACCGCTTATATAAATACAACTGAATTGAAGTTTTTCACCCACATAGTATATAACTTGTGTGTGTGTGTGTGTGTGAATTTTTCTGTCTGTGTGTACATAATAATCCATAATAATCCAGCACTTCTTTTTTTTTTGTATATTCAATTTATACGTACACACTGTATATAAACTCTATAGACACTGTATGTGTATCAATGTATAATCCCTATATATTCCAAATCACCTGTAGTTTGTGAATGCCAGTGTGAATGTTGACCGAAATGTATTTAAGATATTAAATATTTTTATACATTTATTTAAGGAATGTTTTACAAATCTCTCGGACACAGTTTTATTAGCTGTAATCCAGAGTTGCAGCAGCAGTATATACTAGTTGCTCTTTATTCTTCTGACCACAAGATGTCAATATTGGAGTGCACAGATGTTGTTGTTGTTGTTGTTTTTTTGTTTTTTTTTTGCGATTATTATTATTATTATTATTATAAAAAATTTTTTATAGAATTAACAGGATTTTTGGAGACCGCTAGTTTAGTACTAACAAATAATGATAAGAGGCTTATCGGTTGCTTAGTGGTTAACACTGTCGCCTTGCACCTCCAGGTCCCGGATTGTCTGGTCGGGTCTGTGTGCATGGAGTTTGGTGGGTTTCTTCCAGGTTCTCCGGTTTCCTCCCACCTTCCAAAGGCATGCCGGTTAGGCTAATTGGCGTTCCCCAATTGCCTGTAGTGTGGGAATGTGAGTATTGACCGGAGGTCTTACCACGGTTGTACAAAATGCTAATAAATACAATGGTCACTATTGGCCTCCACAGTCTCTATTTGAACTACAAAGGTTCCTAGATGGATGGGGGGAAAATGATAAAGTGCTTTGATTTTGGTGCATATCCTAATTGTATTTTGTATAAAGAAAGCAAGATCTATATAATGAAAGAAAGAAAGAAGCCTGCATTATAAGCACACCATTGTTATTTATATAGACCATTGTTCAGTTGCACTATAGGAAGGCTGTAGTAGTTGCACTAGTAGGTCCCCTGCAGAGGGAGCAGTTGTGTGTAGTTCTCTGTGCTCAAGGTCTCCACTGAACCGTGTCATGGGGAAGTGTGAAGTTAGACCACAGTCTGGCTGCTGTGCAAACTATGAGGATGTGATCAGATACTTTGCTGTCTCCTTGGTAACCAGAAACTGACGCAACAACCCCCCCCCCTTTCTCTCTCTCTCCCCCCGCCTTCCCCTTTTCTCATTCAAAAACGAGTGGAGAGTAGGAGCAGCGCGAGCGAGCGCTCAACTCTCTCTCCTTTCTTCACATGCGTCTTCCTTTCCTTTCCTTCGTCTTCAGAGACATACAACCGGTAAGTCTCCTTCAACAGCGCTATATACACCTGATGGCACATGTTTCCACAATTTTGAGCTCTTTTCCTTAAAATAAAAAAAAAATATATATATATATATATTTAATTTCTTATCTGATTCCTCCCAGATTAGATCATGCTGCGCGCGCTCTGTACTGGAATATGACTATGTCTGCAGATGTTTCTGATGTTTCCCTGTGCAGTTTGCACCATTTGAAGGATGTGCAGGATTCATAGGGAAAGATATTATTGCATGAATGTGTTACACTTAGACAGACCTGAAGCACTGTTTTGGAGTTTTCTTCTGAAAGGCTCAGAGATCCTCCAGGCAATTTGGGTTGAGTTTACTAAGATGGTATATTTTAGATCACATTATTAGATTACAGAGCACAAGAGTTTGTTATAATTCCCTAATAAACAACCAAGATAATCAATAACATTGCTACTTCTAATAAGAATAACTCATACCCAGAATGATTCCATAAAAGGCAAGCCAGAGAACCATTCAGCGTTCTACACTCAACTTTTCCTAGACTATCCCAGGAGTAAGGCATCAACAATTAGTCTTTATCACCAAAGTGCATCTGTAGGATACACTTAAGACAGATGTTTGTGAACATTGTGTGTTTAGCTCTAACACTGGTTATGCATGTTTGGACATGGTAGTGGTTCAGTGGTAGGTTTTTTGCCTGCCATGCGGAAGGCCCAGGTTCAGTTGGGACCAGCCACTGGATGCAGTGCTGGTCCCAAGCCCAGATAAAAATGGGAGGGTTGTGTCAGGAATGGCATTCAGCATAAAATCTTTTACCTAGCTCAGTGTGTTAAGGCTCTGAGTTACAGATTGGAAGATCGGCGGTTCGAGCCCCAGCTCCGCCAGGATGCTGCTGTTGGGCCCTTGAGCAAGGCCCTTAACCCTGTCTGCTCTTGGCTGACCCTGCGCTCTGACCCCGGCCTACTAACAAGAAGCTGGAATATGCGAAGAATAAAGAATTTCACTGTTCAGTAATGTATGTGTGACCAGTAAAGGCTAACTTAACTTAATTCAGCTTCAGTAACTACTGCTCAGGGTTGTGGTGGGTTCAAAGCATAAAACCTTTGGCCAATGGTGGAACCACAACCAGCATAGGAGACCTTTTCATTACACAGCAGTAGACACAAATTAGCAATCAGTCCACCTATGTGAGTGTTTTGCGAGGTTGGAGAAAACTGGTGAACCCATACAGACACAAAGAACTTGATTTAGATCAATATCTAACGGTGATCTAACCTAAGATCAGGATCTAACCATTGACTCGGGAGTTGTTTGGCAGCAAGACTATTTGCTGTGCCATCATAGGAAGTGATGGAATCTAAAGATATTTTACATTTATCAGACCACTGAATTAAATGGCTGAAATCTGTTCTTATATGCCTGCATTTCTAAACAAATGTTTAACCTTATTAATCTACATCAGATGGACATTTTATTATTGTCTCAACCAATAGCCATTGCCATTAAGCCATTATTCTTTGCTTAGGTCACATATTGAATTAATGTTTATACAAATGTATTATTATTCATCGTATTAATTTGTTCATAAATGGTAAATTTAAGTAGTTGCTGGAAAATTTACCATGTTTAGAGATACTGACCTGAACTTAAGTCAACTATCAAATTGAATGTAAATTTTGTATTATAATTCTTCACTTTCTTCAAAACACAAATACTTTACATAGCTAGTGGCATGTAGAAAAAAATGGCAACAATATATAAGATTATTAGCCATCAGCATGTGTATTTTAACAAAACACTATAGAATTTGACACTTGGTCTGAAAAACATCGTCACATTAACTGTAAGGTTAATAATTCCCAATAAGCATTAGGAGTAAAACATACAGGACAAGTAATTTTTAACTGATTTATTTATGTCATTGACTTGTACTGATGCACTATTTGGCATTTACTCAGTTGGGTTAATATTAACGTTTTATATGGAAGTGTGAACACTAACCATTGGAAAAAAAAAACATTCTGCCGCCATTTATATGTCACTTTCACAGGTCTTATAGATGTGTTTCATGTGACAGCAAAATGCTGACTCATAGACTGCTTTAAGTTACCATGGCAACAGCTAGCTTGGGAGGATCCGGAGCATGACATGAGATGTAGAAAAGAAACACTCAGTAGGAGCCTTTAGAAAAGTTACTGGTCAAAAAAGATGATCTTGTAGAATTATGTCAATATAGTGCTTTCTGCCATTTTATTATACCAAACATTAGGAAATTTCTAATAGCAATCCAGCTACATGGATAACAGATACATTGTGCATTTATTTCTTTTAAGGATTTCCTTAATCAAGTTTTTTGCCTGAGGACTGGGAAAAATTATCCCCTTTTGCCTGAATATTCACTTGCACTTCCAAAGGTCCAGATCATCTTTAGTAATCAGCTAAAGCAAAAAAAAAAAAAGGTTGCATTTTAGTTTATCTCCAGGATAGTTTTCAACTATGCTTGTTTTTGTGCATTAGAAAAGACATGGAAACGCTGCCGCAGATTCGTGTAAGCGATGTCACTAGCCTGGACTGTGATAACCTGGACGCTGCGACTGATGACCATTTAAGAAATTTAAAGGCTTTGACTGAGAGACTTAGACTACAGACCAGGAGACCTTCCTATCAAGAGTGGAAGGACCACGTAGAAGAAGCTACCAGTGCCAAAGGACCATCAGATCTACCAACATCCACTGCGTTTGATCAAAGTGCAGAACGGGAGCATGCACACCGGCCTGAAAGAATTGCCCACAAGTTGGACTTAACACAAGAATGCAGCCCGACTTCTGGAAATCTGAAAGGGTTTGGGAATATTGATGAAGCTCTCATCTGGCTAAGGAAAGAACTGGTAAGAGATACTCGAATGTGGTTCAAGTTAAGGTTCAGTGAGAGGGGATTACATGGTAAACCTCATTAAATTAGTAGTTACATTTTATGTTGGTTAAAGTTTTTGGACGTTTTGGTTTTCAGAGTATTGAAACTAGTATCCATTACTTTGAACAAAACAGTACACTCAAAGCCCAGAGAGTCTTAAGCCCCATTACAAGAGATTACAAGTGAATTATTTCTTCTAAAGAATAGATCAATGTAAAAACTATACAGTAGTTTGCGATTCATTTATATTTTCCCAATAAAAACAGAACCTCTTATTTAACAAGTATGATATAATGAAGAAATATAGTGAAGCTCTGCTGTTGGAGATTACAATAAAACTCTCTATACATACATACTTACAGTACCAGTCAAAAGTTTGGACACACCTTTAGTTTTTTATTTATTACATTCTAGAACAATACTGGAGTAACTATGAAATCAGAACTATGAAATAACACGTATGGAAAGATGTCATTAAGTGATAACAATAACTACAACAGCGAGTTGGTATTTTTAGACATGAAGGGCAGCTGTTCCGGAGCCGTTCTTTCAATAACAGTATTGACAAGTGCATTTGCAAAACCCATCAAGCACCATGATGAAACTGGACCATCCCAGGAAAGCAAGACCAAAACTTACCTCTGCTGCAGAGGTAAAGTTTATTTAGAGTAATCAGCCTCAAAAATCACCAAATATTAGAGGCGTTATAAAGGCTTTACAGAGCGCAAGTAGCAGACACATCTCAATATCAACTGTTCAGAGGTGATTATTGTATATTTACTTTCTGCATTGTTTTATAGTGTAGAAAGAATGAAAAAAAAAATCAGGAAAAATCATGGAATTAAAAGGTTTGTCTGAACATTTGACTGCTAAAGTTTGTGTATATACAGTACAGACCAAAAGTTTGGACACACCTTCTCATTCAGCGAGTTTTCTTTATTGTGTTCTTTATTGTGTTCTTTAGCCCAAACAAGTCTCTTCTGCTTGTTGCCTGTCCTTAGCAGTGGTTTCCTAGCAGATCTTCTACCATGAAGGCCTGATTCACACAGTCTCCTCTTAACAGTTGTTCTAGAGACGTGTCTGCTGCTAGAACTCTGTGTGGCATTGACCTGCTCTCTGATCTGTGCTGCTGTCAACCTGCGATTTCTGAGGCTGGTGACTCGGATGAACTTATCCTCCGCAGCAGAGGTGACTCTTGGTCTTCCTTTCCTGGGGCGGTCCGCATGTGAGCCAGTTTCTTTGTAGCGCTTGGGGACACTTAGGGACTGACTGACCTTCATTTCTTAAAGTAATGACTCGTTTTTCTTCACTTAGCTGCTTTTTTCTTGCCATAATATAAATTCAACCTCTTTGAATGAGAAGGTGTGTCCAAACTTTTGGTCTGTACTGTATACAGTATATATAAACCATGTTGGTTAATTAGCAAAATTACGGCTTTGTAGTAAATAAGGAACCTCATCATATTTTGCACAATGGATTTTGGTGAACATGTTGGTTAATGTATTGTTAAAAAAAAAAAAAAGAAAGCAGAAGTGAAAAGGAGCAGAGAAGGAATTTCACTTCCAGTAGTTGAATACATGATTGTTCAACAACAATCACAAACAAGTGTTTGCACTGGAGATGATCCAAATTCAAATACTGTAAATTCACATTTTAATAGACGTGGAAGCAGGAATGAGAGCAACTACATCTATTACTCTAATCTATCTCTCGATCTACACTTTGATGATGATGATTATTATTATTATTAACAACCACAAAAACAACAACAACAACAACAACAACAACAACAACAACAATAATAATAAAATACCCAACTTATTTCATTGCTAATCCAAGGCTTCCCACTGGCTAAGTGGGGAAGGAGAACTACTTTACCATCAATAAGAGGTGAAGCAGACTTACTTATTTATTTATTTATTTATTTATTTATTTATTTATTTAACCTTTGTAGGAGTGTAACTCGAAGAACTACAAAGCTGTACTTTAACCTTTACCAAAGATGATTTTTATTTAAATACCCAGTTGTATTTTCACACCATCCAATGAACATCTATACATCTATACTGTAAGTAACCAATTCCAGTGTAGCTAATGTTAGCTATTAGAGTCCTCAACATGCATGTTAAAAAAATATCCAAGCCAAGGGTCTGTGATCAAATCAGGCATTGCAAATGATCTTCCATCAATTATGGTAAATGTTTGAGGAATGTTTGTGATTTAAAGTGTAATAATTAATTACATTTTGGGCTGAAATATAATTTTGCTATATAATTTAAATGTAAATATAATCTAAATACCACTTAAGTTTTGTTACCAATCCACAAAGGGCTATATTTTAAGGCAAGGACAGGGCATGTGATAGGAAGAGGTTTGAGGGAAATCAAACACAAACAAACAAACAAACAAACAAATAAATGAAATCTGGTGAATTCAGAGTGCATTTGTGATTACATAAAATGTGGTGGTGTTGGCCCTTTTAGCATAACAATATCTCTCTGAGGATTTGCATCCTGTCAGATTCCTCATGTCTGTCACTATTCGTTTGCAGAAGGAGATGCGCTTGCAGGACCAGCAGCTTGCCCGCCAGCTCATGCGCCTACGTGGAGATATCAACAAATTAAAGATCGAGCAGACGTGCCACCTGCACCGGCGAATGCTCAACGATGCCACGTATGGCCTGGAGGAGCAAGACGAGCTCTCTGATCTTCTGTGTGATGGTCCCGTTACACCTGGGTTTGGTCTGTCAGCACCCCTTCGCTTGATTGGTGTCACCAAGATGAACATCAACACAAGACGCTTCTCCCTCTGCTAGCCTAAACGTAAACAGGGCTTATACTGTAGATGTGTACCAAGTCTCCAATGTAAAAACAAGAAACTTGTATAAAACAAATATTTTGCCACCTATTTTGTAATGAAACAAAAAACTGTCATGCTACATCATGTTATTTGCTTTTCCTGTGTATAAAATGCTGTATATGGAATTTTAATAACACTTCAAGCCTTATGAGCTTAATTAAGAAAAATACATGAACAGTATCAGGCACAGAGGAAGTGAAGAAAGTTTGTTTATAATTTCACACAATTTTCTACAGACATAATTATAGCAGATACACGAAAAACAATCTTATAAATGTGACAAATGGAAGAATGAATGCAGTGTGCCAGTTTTACTCCATGTTCATGAAATTTAAATGTGCTAAAATGTACTTAGATTTGTACACATGACAACAAAGTTTTGTGTTATAATTATAAATATAAGTGAATCTCAAATCAGGACCTCAGTAATTTATTATTGGGTCATTTTTAGTAGGATTTTAGTGATCTGTAAGTTAGTAAAAAAAAAAAAAAACTTACAGATCACACTGATCAAATACTAAATAGGGATAAAAAAAAAAGAAAAAAAGATGCATGTATGCTTTTTATAGGAAAAGCATCATTGGGATGTAAGAGCTATGACCAGAAGTCTTTCAGATATAATTGTTAATGTATTAATGAAAGACATGCGTAGTTGTTTAACCTTCTAATAGTTGTGTTTACTGTTGTGGAATATCCTATAATATAGCCCTGATACTGCAGACCTCCATATACAGAGTGGTCTGGATCAATATGAAGTACCCTTATATGTAATGTATAAGAAGTATAAGAATCGGCCCAGAACAGTCTCTGCACATAATATTAGTTCTGATACATTAACAAGTGTTGAAATGACATTGAGACTCTCAATTTAAACTTCAAAATACAATTTTGCTTATGGATTCAGAGCTGTATATGTACAAGGGGTGACCCAAAGCGGCTTTGAATGGTGCAAAGCTTTTTAAAGAAGGCCGTACATCGATCCCATGATGATCTCATGTGAGTCGAAGAGAAGCATCTGTCTGTGCGAACTGTGCGCACAATCATCCACAAACAATACGTACCCATTATACAGTAGGAACTCAACTGGAAGTTATTGCCACATCCCTGTACAGCCCTTTTACTCCAAGCCATTTCCACATGTTTGGGCCATTTATGGAGTTCCTGAGAGGCCAGTGTTTCAGATGTGAAGCAGGCAGTCTGATTATGGCCCTGGCACTGAGAACAATTGTACTAGTGAAACGCTGGGATAAGTGCATTAGTGTTGCAGGGGCTTATATACCGTACAGTAGAGAAATAAAGGTAGTTTTTACTCTCATAACTATGTTCTGTTATTCTGCGCAATCGAAAGTCCAGGTTTGATTCGAACACCCCTCATATAATAATTACATATTAAATAAATAATTTCTAAGAGAATAAAATGATACATCTGCCCTAAAAGTCTCTATGAATACGCTATTAGAGAGATAAATGATAAGCACATGCTTATTAACCCATGGTTTGCCTGACAGCTGGGACAAATATTCAACAGTGCTGTGCATAATTCAGCTGAACAGTTTTTTCTTTATTCTAAATGGACCGGTGACCTACAGTAACCTCACTCTGTCAAAGATGATCAGTCACACAGTGCGGATATGTGAAATGTTATGCTGATCAAGAGCAGTGTTTAATGCAATGCTGCTGACTGCTTTGTCAACGTGAAAAGGAATTTTCTCAGTCACTGTGAAAAGAAAGAAAGAAAGAAAGAAAGAAAGAAAAAAGAAAAACTTCGTAAGGGGATCATTTATTTTTTTCAGTTTGGAGAAACTTTCATGACAGCCTCCTGTAGGTGCCCGCTCGAATGAATCAGTCATGCCGTGCAACAAAAAGAGAAAATTCCTTGATACTTAGCCCCGGGATAAGATAACGTGGGAAATAAAAGTAGGTCGGGAAGTCTGCGGCCTGGATGCCATTCAGGAGGTTACTGTTTCATGGCTGCTCACAATGACTGGCTTCAATCAATAGAAAACGCACAGAAAGAAGTAATGGAGGGAAACTCCAAGAGACGGTGTTAGGTGACTAATGATACTTACTCTTAATGGCACTGTGACTGGGTTTGAGTATACACACACAATAACAGTATTAATTGCATATTCATGACGACACGTGTAGTGTTTACTTTGTAACCGTTGTGTAATGACACTACACGTCCTGTTTATCACTATCGCATGCTCGCATGTTGTAGCTCAGTGACCTACCTTTGTTCTCAAGGCCTGAGGTTTGCCTCTTATTGTGCGTCTGCACCTTAACGCTTTTAGGAGCCGCTCTTTCGACTCGGCACAAAACCCTTTTCGGATAGGATGTTTTCACACACAGACATCCTCTGGAATGCAAGACCGTCAACACGAAACTGTACGGGCGAGCCAAAGTTATGCGAATGAATAGACTGTGGTACTTAAGATCTTCCTCTCTCGTTTCTCTGTAAATGGCTGTTCTACTGTTTCACAAACAAACCATCAAGGAAGCTGGCACCGAGCCGTCCTGCCCGGGAGAGATTGTGTAACACAGCGGTGTTCACTTACATCAGGGTTGCCAAAGTCAGCACCTGTTCCTGTAGAGACTGGATAACTTTGTACACCGAAGTTATACCTACACAGAGAAGTGCTTACTTTTACATTTTCTATCCAAGACTTGTCCAGGGTGAAAGATTTCTCCTCTTTAGGACAACACAGTAAATATACTGTACAGTATAGGACAAATGTATTGTACAGTATATTTAGCATGGCTGCAGGTAACCCAGGCTGAGTTCACACCAGGCTGGAGGAAGCACAGCTCCTCTATTATCTGCTCCAGGATCATTTAATCCTCTTTATCTAGCAGAGAAAGCTGCATGCTCAGACTATTACTAAAGGCTTAGGCCTATTTAAAGAGATCTCTTTAAACTGTCTGTTGCTATGCATGGGTGAATTTCCCAAATGAAACTTTTCCCCCGTCGTCTCGTATTAAGTAAATATGATTTATTTCCCCAATTGTATATAAAATATATTACATAAGCAAACATTAAAGCGAGAAGACAAAAAAAAAGAGTAATCTATCCGAATAATCATTGTATTAATCAAATTATTTAATTTCTTACATTATAAATGCAATAAATCAGCATTTCTTTACTTCCAGCATGATTGGCATATCTGATATCCAAATGATCTGTGACCAAACCTAAATACAAAATGCTACTTAGTGCATATACAATACTGCCCCAAAATCTTGAGTTACTCCTCATTTAACAATAGTGATTAAATGAAATATATATATATATATATATATTTTTTTTTTTTTTTTTTTACTGTAACAGGCTACAAAAAAATATGAATTGTTTATGTAACAACCTCATTTCCCCTTTCGTCTGTTCTAACCACCTAGCATTGAGCATCAGCAATACACTAATCACCGGTCTGATCATCTGTCATCATCTGCACCTGTTTCTCACTGGTTCATGACTTTAATTGGATTTTTTTTAAATGCTTGAATGATGTAGAGGTCACTGTGTGGTACAGGGGCTGGACTGAAAATGAGACAAAAATGATCTTCAGGAAACCTGGAGAACTGTTCCTTAAGACTACATTAAATATACAAGAAAGTCAGGCTCTTTGAAAGCAATGTATGAAGAAATAATTGTTGGCTCAAGAGTTTTGCACAGCACTGTATCTGTTAGAACTTGTGATTTGAGGATATCTACTCTACCAAATCCATTTTTTTTTCTTATTGGAAAAACCTACCTTGGCATAAGTCTTCTTTGTCTTTGCTTATTATGCACATAATATTCAGATACAAATGGATAAAAGAGTTGATCGTACCAGACAGGTGTACTTTTAAAGACATTTAAGCAGTTAACATCTTATCATGCTCTGTGATGCGTATAAAAATCAGTGCTGGGGAGTAGCCTTCTAGGAATTTTAGTAATAGCTGAACCTTTAAAAAAAAAATTCCATTGATTAATTAGCAAATTACAGGAACTTAGTATTATTTAATGTTTCGTGTGTGCGTGCATGGAGGAGACCAGCATAGCACTACGGACAGCTACAGAGAATGGATTGAAAAGATGACTGTTGAACATACATGGCCATATTTATCACCATGTGAAAAGAATATTGGGGAGCTTTTTATTTGTTGTTTATTTACTAATCACTGCAGTCATATTAAAACATCTGACCGTGGCCACACTGTCTTATCAGTGTCTTATCAGTGACTTATCAGTGACTTATCAGTGACTTATCAGTGTCTTATCAGCTTTCCCCTCAAGACTACTGTCTCGGCTGTGCAGGTGTGAACGTATTACATCAGTTCCTTTGTAACTACGGGACAAGCAAAAAATGGATGCCACACTTGTGATTTACACAAAACAGTATCCACGTGCAGTGATTTTTGCTCATTTTTTGTGGTCAGAGAGTGTCCCTAGTGCCATTATTTATTGAAGACTTTGTGCGCAGTATAGAGCAAGCATTTTTCAATAAAGAAGCGTGCATGAATGGATAGAGGAGTTCAAGGAACATTGCACAAGTGTTCGTCATCAAGAAGGACACTTCTGCCAACACTGTCGACATTCTGCACAAACCTCCAAAGTATAGATTTGTAATTCCATGTTACATAGAATGATTATTATGATCAAAGCTAACTACATTTTACAAAAGTAAACCATAATACAACCGCAAAGTAGCCCTAAATGTACAAAAATTACACTTGATAGTTCAGATGTGCAAATAATAATAATAATAATAAGCAGGCGGTAGACTACAAAAAATAACCAGGTCAGATAAAAAAGAAAAACTTTCAAGTGCAGCACAAAGAAAGACAATAGATGTCTAAATGTGTGACCCTGACAGTGAAGGTTTCAGGCATACTGTGGTATTCACCTTGCCTAGAACTTGTCCAAAAGATTACATAACATAAATAAGGAGACAGTTTAACTGCTCCATAACTCATTATTTACGGATATACATTTTCATACTGAATATTGCACTTCAGAAAAACCTAATCTTCAGATGATTATGAACGTCAGTTACAATGTAGAAAATGCCCACTTTGACCATGTGAAGAGGATCTTAAAATTTCTAGTCCTGTTGAAGTTTCCTCAAATTAAAGTAATGTAAGCCAAAGTAGTATTTTCATATTTCATAAACTGGCCCTATAACATATTCACAACACTGAATACTAAACATAATATTTAATACAACTCATTGGTCACAGTCTGTACAGATTACAGAATGATTCTTGCATCCCTGTTGGATGATATATTAAGCAGTTATTCTGCAAGGCACAATGTCAGGCTACCAAAAACTGATGGAAGGCTACAACATATAACAAGACATTTGCTCTGCAATGTAACAAAACACTGAACACCATCAGCCAGCTAAGTGGCCTTGTCAAATATTTAAATACTCCAGGTTGTCAGCCCAAATCCACCAATATATTGAGCCTGTTCTCTACCTGGTGCACTTTAACAATCATGGGGTAATTACAACCAGCAATAGTTGTAAAATGCAATATGAATATGCAAAATGTGTTTAAATGTTATGCAATTAAAACAAATTAGAATAACACATCAAACAGTTAATATAATGAGAGAAATAAAAACACTTGATGGATTAAACTTTGTTGTATGTCATAGATGACGCACAGCTGAATGCGAGAATGACCCCTTGGCTAATAATACAATACTAATCTTGAAATTCTGGGATCAAATGCTGTTAATATGGGAAAAAAAACACCTCCCTGGAAACCTATTTGGAAACCTGGAAACCTCCCTGGCTTTTATGTCCTGTTGGTGTCAGCATGAGTCCACCCCCCAAAAATCACCTGCTCATGCTGTAAAGACAAAACAATCTTTTAAAGAGTTTGCAATTGATACTGATGGTGCCCTGAATGACTGCCTTGATTTAGCGTCTAATCCATGCATATGACTTAATTCAGAATCCACAGGCTAATATGAAGAATTTTAATGTGCTTTAAAAAAAAAAAAAAAAAAAGCTACTTTACTCTGCATCACTTCAGTCACAGTGTCGCCACTTGACTACAATGATTTTGAAAAACTTTGCATTAATCCTAAATGTGAACTCTTGAGAATAAAGGAGTTTCAAATCCTGCTATTGTCCTAACACCTTCATAAAGAAACCTAAACGCTGGTCCCAGATCAGCCTAAAAAGCTACTGTCTCATTACCGATAGCAGATACTGCCAATAAACACTCATGAAAGCATCACCTGTGCCACGCACAGTTACAGAAAGTCCATGTACACTTCAAGTGTCTCATATAAAGCAACATCATCAAGTTGAATGACTGCAATATGACTGCAACAATACATAAAAGCCAGGAATAAACTGAGGTGACAGGAAGTATTGAGTATTGACATTCCAGCATCATTTGACAAAGTGACATGAGCCAGTGAACTAAGTAACAGTCAGAATATTAAGTGGTGATTGACTAGAGCACATGGAGAAAGTTTTTTTTTTTTCTGTCAGGGTGATACACCATCCTGGTCCATACTACACCCTAATGCTTCAATGTCATTGCTGATGTCTGAGATCATACGGTCCCACTCATCACCCTCAGAAGACACTGTTCCTTCATCCGACCCTCCTGCTGCCCCATTGCCGTTGGTGGTGGAGTCAGAAGCTGAACTGGCTGTACGTCTGTAGCGACCAAAGCTGTCAGTGATGATGCCGCGGCCGTCCTTCACGCCGATCGTTTCCAGGAAGTTCTCAAAATGCTGACTATCCTTTTCTGGGATGAAGGGCCTAAGGCCTGCCAAAGAGCCAGGAGAATTAGTCATTAAATTAAAACATTGTGAAGTGCTGCTAAATATGTAATATTTTACCACAAAAAACCCCTGTAGAAATAAGCATTTCATATATTTCACACACTCAACAAAGCTAGTAAACTGTTCCAGGTACATTTCAACATACACTATATAGCCAATCTATGGTGTATATTAGTGAACCTTCTGCTGCCACACAACATGCAATTGAATGAAATGCATTTATAATTTGTATGCTGTAGCTTTATGATCTCTCTTCACTGGAATGAAGGAGAGCAAAAACATTTCCCAGCATGACAGTGCCACTGTGCACAAAGCATGCTCCATTACAAGTTTGGATTAGAAGAACTCAAACAGCCTGCACACAGACCTGACCTCAACCCCAACTGGACTGGAACACCAATTGTGGCACAGGCCTCCTCAGCTAACATGGACAAATCCCCACAGTAACGCTCCAAAGTCTAGTGCCTTTGCAGAACTGTGGAGGTTATGACGAGAGCAAAGGGAGGCTATTTCTCGAATTAAATGTTCAACGAGCACATGTTTTTTGGTCGACCAGGTTTTTTGGTCGTATAGCACAGCTGACCTTGTATTATGACAGGGGCACAAGCACACAAAATCCGCTACGCACTGTGCGTATTACACACTTTTATTATTTCTTAATGATTTGTCAGGTTTTTTTTGTCTTGTGTGGTAGCAGATAAATAAGTAGCCTAGAAAAAAAGCAACAGGGACATTTTCAAGCTTTTGAAAATAGAAAGCAACCTGTTTTACGCAGTATATATTCTGCCGACAGCAACAGCAGAACCAATTCTGGCCTAGAAAAATGCTTCTAAAATGCTTAATAAATGGTAGATTAATCAGAGTTGTGTTAATCAGACTCATGTTGCATCTGTAATGTACCAAAAAAAAAAAAAAACCTGAAACTGAAAATCTCTCTCGTTCGCTCACTGTCCGAGTGTGCATGTGTTTCACATAAACATTAAAGGTATGTATAATAAAGGTGGGTCCTTTGTGTACTATGAAATATAATCCTATAGGTGCCCCCCTGCAAACACCTAAGAATTTTATATGTGTGAAAAGAAAAATGACACTATACTGTACCTGTATATGTGACAGGTGGTGTTTTCAAACATTTTTTTCCCAAAAAGCCTATATCATTTATCAATCCGACAGCGAGCATAATAGAAGCAGGATGTCATTGTCCTGTTAAACTGGACTCAGCATTGAAGCTGTGACTCATGGGTAACCTGTCAACTTGATTTGATTTTTGGTCATTACAGTTTTCAATTAAACTATTGAAAGTATCTAATAAACACTGAAATATCGTCTGACGTCTGCTATTGATCGTGATCGTGTGATCGTGTCACACTCCAGTCCAGTAGGTGGTGGTGTTTCGCCAACAATTGATAAATTGATAAGAAACAGAAGCAATACCCTTTCTAAAATTGAAGTATTTGTGAAAGATACAAGTGGTTTTTACCTACTGAAAAAGCTGTGGTACATTTTTTAAAGGATTCATAATTTCAGACCCTTTAGCATTTGTAAATGTATATAGATAATTTTGTGAAATTGCATGAATCAATTCTGAATCAAAAAAGTAACCAATTAAATTGCATGGCATCAAACGAAAGAATATACCTTTTTTTCTTCAACATTAAAGCCTTTTTTTCCCAGGCTTGTTTACGTCATTATAAAAAAAAAATGCCAATGACCCAATAATAACCTAAACCCTAAAAATGTACTAATTAAAATTTCTACAAATGCTGTATATAAAAAAATTATAATAATAAAAAAGGGGGGGCCCAAATAACTCTGTGATGCCCTTCCTTACATCTTCACAGTGTTACCGGGCAGCTGGGATGCTGGAGGCGAGTACAAGCCAGCAGGAGGCTACTTGGCATGTTCTTGCTCGCAGCCAGCAGTTTTAAACCTTGCTAGACGGTATGACGCAACGAGAACTGTAAATGATCATCCCAGGTCCGGAACACTACGTGACTGTTCTGTCCAAGACATGCAGCACCTTAGTGACTGTTTCAGAGCACGCACAGAAGGTGCACAGCTTGTGTCAAGGTACAGGAAGGACACAACGATACTGAGCACTGTGACTTTTAACAGTACGTTCATGTCTCCATGGTGCACACTGTGATTGTTTGTCCACCCTTTACCATGCTTTGCATTACTCCTTTGGTTTGGTTCATCTTAACTGCTGCTTGTGGTTTTGGTTTGTTTAGCAAAGATTCTTTGACAGTCATTGTGGTATTTTGTGCATCCTTTTAAAAGACTTGACACAGCAGCCCAACAATGTATACGTGACAAAAAGTCTAGATTGCAATGAGGGGGGAAAAAGGTGCTTTTTGTCCCCCAACTTTGCAACCATTAATGGCAAAACTGCCTCTAAAGTTTTTAAATGTTTTAAATGTGTGCTAGCAAAGAAAGAGACAATAATAACAATTCAGTAGCTTATTGGGCAACAGTCTGTGCTAATGCATCAGCAAGAATGGCCAGACGTGTGTGAGCCACACAGGAAATTATGAAAGCAAGCATCAGTCGTCTCCAACAACGCAGACTGGAAAGGCTGTGTACATTTCATCTTGCTCTTTAGCCACAGGAAATTGTGCTCACCGAGTAGGAGGAACTTCCTGCTGTCTCCGTAGAGCTGTCTCAGGTTAATACAGAACTCATGAATGGAGGCGCCATTTCTGTACTCATGCAAGTGTGTGGCAAACTGCTGAATCTCCTGAGAGGACAATTTAGTTCTTAACTGGAAGGCAAAAAGAACAATTGGGCTCAGTTCAAGGACTTGCATTCAAATATTAATTAATTCATGCATTCATTAAAAAAATAAATAAATATATACATAACTGTGGTCCAGACTATGAACCAACTTTGAAAATAAATTAATAAAGTATTTTTTGTATGTGTATTTAAAACAACAACAATAACAACAAAAAAACAAACAAAAAATATTGTATTTTAGTATGAATCTTGCTCACGGTGGTCATGTAGTCCTGGAGCAGTTCTGCTGCTGTTGTGCTTAATTCACTCTCGCTGGCTGTTTTGTCCTGTGGTGATGCTGGTGTGGATGATGGTGATGAACATGGAGAGTGTCCTGCAGCCTCTAATGAACCCTGAAACAAGCTGTAAATGGCCAAAAGATGACCATCATAGCATCCTAAGCAGCCAACTGTGACTGAATTGTTGAACTACTTAACGAGAATTCACTGAATTTCATTAAAATAAAAATCTCTTTAACTTGTTAAATTAAGTAAATACTTACAATGTGCCTGGGCCTCCTTCAAATGGCTCTTTAACATCCTTGCTTGAAGAGTCATCTTAATATTAAAACAAACCCAAGACTTGTAATTTATGACATACAGCCTGTGTGATATTAGTATCCAGCTTCCCTTCTGCTACACTAACTTCTTCAATTATCAACCCATTTAATACAGGACAGAATGCTAGTTTCGTCAATCTGTTAAATAATCTGTCTTCTCTTTCACAATCATGTTCCTCATGACTTCAATCAGACATGCCCAGGATAGAGTGCCATGGTAAAAGTGTGCTTTTTGCCATACTTCCCAAATTCCACAGTACATCAAGTGATGTATGATATGTAAGGCTTGAACAATCTTCTTAGATATTTGTATTTGATTTTGCTTTCAGTTGATAAAATTTTTCCATTGCAGTCATGCCGGCAGCTTTTAAATAATGGCTGGTACTAGGTACCAGGCAGAGTTATAAAAATCCCACAATCCTTAAGTTGACCATAAAACTTGAGACAAGTTTCTGTTTACTTACTATCTGTAATTTTATTAAATTCTATTAAAAAGAACCCTAATTGTATACTTGCAACTATTAAAACCTGCAGCTATTAAAGCATCAAGTCCTAGACTCTGGTGATTGGTATGCCCACACTATGAATTAACATTTCCATCATCAGTACAACGCCATATTGTACACGCCTAATCATTGCATGCAGTTCTGACTTGCTGTTGAATTTGTTTAACTCAAGATTCCTATGAAAAAGGGTCCAGACATGACCTGCTGTCAGATTAATAAAGATGAATGCATGTATGAAAGAGGCTATAATCTCTATATATGTGGCTAAAACAATCGAGATCTGTTCACCTAAATTTTGCAATACAGGCAACATCCTAAAACTAGATTTTAAAAAATCTAAATTTTCCCCTCTGTGTGAACAGTCTCAGAAGTCAACAACTTATTATACAGTTAAACAGAACAGTAACAGTTAAATATCTATTTTTCTAAGTGACTAAACTGACAATTGTATTTGGATTATACAAGTTAAAATTCTAGTATGTGGATCGACTCCCAAGTTGAACAAACATTAAATAATCTTTAGTCTTTAACTTGTTCAGTTTGTCTGCCGCCATGCAGTTATCTCTCGCTTTTACTCACCGCTGTAGAGGGAGAGGTGCCGAGTGGGCGTTGTGGCTCCATCAAGAAAGTCAATGGTCCTGTCCAGGAAGTCGATAGTAGACTCTGTGTAGACTATCTGGAAAACCTGACTAAGGAGTAGACAGAGCTCCTCTGCTGCTGCCTGAAACAATACAACCAGAAGAGACAATCAATAATCAGGCAAATCTTGACTACACTCGCTTATATAAGAAGACATTTTGCAAACAGTGGAATAAATGTACAAGGGGTGTTCAAGTCAAACCAGTACCTGTGATGAAATTTCTTGTGAAAGAAAGCGTAAACCTGACATTTACTTAAAACCCATTGCAGAACGTCTGATCCTTGAAAATAACCTACTGGCAACTTGTGTAAGAGATACAGCTGTCTGTGGGAACAGTACAGGAATTCGGCTGGAAGTTATTGCCACATCCTCCATACAATCCTGACCTCGCTTCAAAGCCATTTTCGTTTGGGTCATTAAGAGAGTTCCTGGGAGCCCAGCGTTTCAGACATGAAGCAGGAAGGTATCTAGGTTATCTAAGCTTATCTTAGGTATCTAAGCACTAGTGAAATACTGGAATAAGTGCCTTAAAGTACAAGGAAAAATAAGAGAAACAAAGCAAGTGTTTCCTCTCATAACTGTGTAGAACGCCACTTGTATTATACCGCAGGACATCCTAGTAGGACAGTACTGCTGCATTTAAGGTATAAATTAAATTATAGTTTTAATTTAACATGTACAGGATTAACAATACATTTAACAAAGAAAGGAGAAAGGACAGGAAAATTAAATAATTAGTAAAAAGAAAATTTTGGGGTATAATACACAGTGTACTGCATCATATCATTTAATTCAAATCGTTTTCATATGTCTGAGGATTATTCACTACTGCACAGTAAAGTAGGCTATTCATCATAAAATACTGCTTACATATTATGTGAGGCACAGTAACTATCCATTCACCCATCATCCATGCCTCGTTAGTACCGCTTCTCCTGTGTAGGATTGCTGGGGGTCAGGAGTGCATCCCAAACCATTGAGGGCACAAGCAAACACACTTAAATGCCCAATCATACACTACGAGCACTTATTGGCAAATAAACTGCAATTAGCATATAATGCATGTCTTTGGTGGATTTCCTGTGGGTTTCCTCCCATTGCTCAATCACAGCAAGAACATGCAAACTTCACATATAGACCTGAGATAAGATTCAACCTCCCACTTCTGGAGCTGTAAGATAAAACTAAACTCATCAAGCAAACCTAAACACTAAGCCTCAGTACCACCTGGCAATATCATACTATCCTGTCCCTCCCCTGAGCTTCCTCTCTGAATTCAAGACAGACTACAGGATATCCAAGTACACAGATTTTGTTGAGCAAATTTACCCCCAAACTAGTGCACTAGCGGCGGTCTCTCACTTTTTCAGTATGTGTTTTTTTGTCTAGGTTTCAGGTATTTTTGTGTTTAGTTATGGTTTAAAGTCTAGACCAAAGAGATGATTCTTTTCACCAGATTTATTATTATTACATTCTAACGTGAAATTTGGTTTTGTGATTTGCTTCTAATAGTCTGAATAAATCACAATCACTATTAAGCTACGGTTCTTTTGATAACAAGTGCATGATATGTAAAATATCCTGAAGTTGAGTCATCTATTTGTTTGTGAGTAAGAGTCACTCTGTCAGGGCTGTAAAAGCTCAGAGTACCCATGATACCTCAGGAAAGCTTTTTCAGGATATTACTGAGCTTCATACAACCCAACCTGACTACATGTTCAAAATACTGCTCTTCCACACTCAGTCTTATTACTTAGTAAAAGGTGGTGTTTGAGCTGAACAGATTAGAGACCTTGTTCTCGACGGCCAGCACGAGCAGGCAGCAGACATCCACAGCTCCGCTTTCAGACAAAGAGCTCAGAGTAGGTGACTTCGACAGCTCCGGACATGTACTGGGACAGGGTGAGCCTCCAGGCTCTTGAGCTACACATACACACACAAAATTACTAATGATGAAAAGGGTCCTTAATTTATTTTTATTTTTTTTGGTTAAATTATTTTACCTTGTCTTTTTTGAAGATGAAACACTAATATAATATACTGCTTAGGGTGTAACAAGGCAGTACTGAGGATCATAACACTAAGAGATCCGAGCGCATGAGCATACCGGTTTTCAAAACGACCAGGTGCAGGGAGTCATCTCTGATGTAGGAAACAGCAGCAATGTCATGGATAGGTACTCTCAGGATGATGTCCTCTCCGTCACGCCACACCAGCTTGATGTTGTACGCAGACAGGCTGACCACAGCATCTTGCTCTGATGTCAGCTGTCCAGCCAGCTGGTGGGACTTCTGGAAGCAAAAATAAATGAACAAATGACAAACAATGACAATAATAATAATAACTAGAGAGGTACATTTCCTGAAGAAAATGTGAGTGGTGCTTGCCGTGACATCCTAGAGCTTTCTATGTCATAGTCATGAATATTGTTGATGTCATAGCTGATGTGGGTCTCAATGTTAAGTCTATGGGACTTTTTGGGGCGCTTGCGAAGCGAAGGACTACTATTATAATCTCAAAGGCTTATTCTTTTTCTTCTTCTGCTTGCTGTGACGTCATGGAGCTTTCCATGTCATAGTCATAGATTCAGCTGATGTTGGTCTCAATGTCAAGTCTATGGGACTTTTTAGGGCGGTTATTTGCCCTTAATTGCCCCCCTTAATTGCCCCGCCCACCCCTTAGAAAAGTCATAGCACCCCATTCCCGAACAAGCCGCATGATTTGACACCTCATTCATGGGTCTACGACAAACGATGCGGGACTAGTTATGCACCAAACTTTCATACGGAAGAATAATAAGAAAAATAATAAGCCTGTGAGATTATAATAGGAGTCCTTCGCTTCGCAAAGCACTACTAATAATAATAATTTCCTCTGTGACTGATTATCATAAAGCAGAAATGAAATCATGCACTTGTTAACTTACTCTGGCATTGTCAATCAGCTGCAAAACCTCAGTGCGGCTGGATGGATTCAGGTATCCTGGGACTGAGGTCAGCTGCCCCAGATACTACAATGTGACAAAATACAAACACACAAGAGTCAACAGTAGATCGTCTATTGACCCATCAACAGACCATCAGTGGTTTCCTAGGTTGGGTGAATAAAATAGAGTCAGGAAATCAGGTTACAAGTGTCAACGTAGACTGTTACGGCTCCAAAAATTGCTAGTGCATTATAGTACCGTACCGGTCAAAAGTCTGGACACAAGGTTGGAAACAAGTCTGAGCATTTATTTTCTACTTTCTAGAACAATACTGGAATTTTTCAAAATTATGATAGAATGCATATGACATCAGGTAAGTATGTAACAACGACAACAACAGTCAGTTGTTATTTTAAGACATAAAGGTCAGCTGTTTAAGCCGTACACACTGTGTATCTATCATGTTGCACGTCTACTGAGATTATTCTCACCTTGACCTCTTTCTCGATGTAGTCGTTGAGCAGAATGTCTGGGTCAATGCGGTGGTCCGGGACAGAGAGTGAGAAGGTGTGAAGAGCCCGTCTTTCTGCACACTTCTCCTGAGCTTTCTTATCTCTTCCTTTCTCTCCCTTCAGAAACACGCGCTTAAATGGAGACACGATACCCGGCTGTGACGATGTAGGAGAAAAAGGAAGGGGAGAATGAGCAAAGCAGAAATTTTACACACAATGCTGTGGTGCAAACAATGCACAATGAATCCACTGGTATAGTAATTTAATAACACTTCTACTAAACACAACTGATCTGCGTCTCCCATGCTCCTGTGGAAACTGTAACCATAGTAACCAGAAGCATATGCTTTTCTAATGTTGGTTGAAGCAAATTTACACTCTCAGACAGACAGACATACACAGACATCTAAGTTACATGCTGACTATTCTCTTGTGTCAGCAAAAACAAGATGGCTGGGCTATTCGTGCACAGCATTAATGTACAGTATCTATTGAGTATCTGACAGAAATATACCACGCACAGGATATGCAGAGGATTATGCAGAGGATTATGACCTTGAAACTGGTATTAGGGTTGAGTATTTTCTCTGTGGTTAACTAACAGCTAAAGTCGGCCTAGTAACAAACAACCACTGTGCACATTTTCCCTTCCTCATTTTCCAAAAACTAAGAAATGTGTTTTAAACAAAAAATACCTTTTCAAATTTGAATAAAACCACACAATAGCAGGGAGAAAAAAATTCAATAAGAGGAATAAAATGTTTACCAGAAACCTACCTCTGTCTCCATGATTACTCACTAGAAACTCTATAGCGCGCACATGCAAGAGCAGAAGAGTAACTGTTGCCTTCAACACAACGCTCCTTTACAAACCCAGTTGCGTTCGCAACAGGTGGCACGTGGCACGCGACGAATGAGACGCGAGCCACCAGAGCAGCAAACAGTCCTCAAAGCAGCAAACTCCAGCACACTCCACCGCACAAAAACACACTGACGCAACCGCTCATACCCTTAACCGCGCTGCAAAAAGGAAGACAAGTGATCACAGCTTCCTGTGATGAGACTTAAAAAGGTATATGAAACTGCCCTTGATCCTTCTTGCTGTTAATGTGAAAACACATAGCTACTCTGTTAATGACTAGACACCAAAATACGTTTTAAAAAAAGAATAATCTCAAAGCAATCTAACCACTTAAACATTCCTCAGTACACAGCATCATACATTATAAGATCATTTCCTGGTTCAAAGGACAAACTTTTACCTTTTCTGTAACTTACTTTCTGTGCCTCCTTTCCACTTATTGGTCTTGAAACTACTTTAATTACTTACAAGGCACAGAGCTCGGACTCTACAAGAGCATCAACATTTCACAAATCTGCCCCTACCTGTAATTTGAGAACATGAGATGCTACAGGTGAACTAAACCCACTCAGAACTGCTGCCCCTTTGTAACCGTCTTTACACCTGATCAATTGGACTGAATGAGAGCACTATAGCACTTATCAAAATGTTGTTTTAAAAGAGCTAGCTATAATGATAAAAGTTTGTTTAAATTCTAGTTATTGTCATTTACCTTTGGATAGTGCTTAATAGTCAAATTACCAGATATGGTAGAGTTCACATAGGCACTGGGAACAGACCTGAAAACTTTACTCAACTTGAAAACATAACTGAGTAAAATGTTTACTTTGCCTTCAATATTTCACTGCTGCTACAACCGGAACTTACACACCCAAAACATTCTAAAATAATGGCTCCATGCTTTATAAGAAAACTTGTGAAAAGTATTTATAGTGCAGGCTTAAATAGTGCCACCGTGTGGTGATTGCCTAACACCAGCCCGTGTTTCATTTTATATAAATTAATTTAGTGTGCATGAGAAACAGTAAAGTATTTTCCGCCTTAGCATCCAGTGAAATACACTGCCTGGGGATGGATGGATGGATGGATACATGCAAATACTTAAGAGCCTTTGTTTGGATAATTACTGCAGTCATTTCAGCTGGCAAACGTTCTTTCAACCCTAACTAATGCAATGAGAAGCAACTCATTTCTTAAACAATCATGTTGGAAGACGTGTCCTGTCATCATGATGTTACCGGATGTTAGGCCATGTCCACACGTAGCAAGGTAATTTTAAAAATGGAGATTTTTATTTGCGGTTTTGACCTCTCGTCCATACATGTGCATATGCAGTTTTGGTCATTGAAAACAGAGCTTTTGGAAAACTCTATCCAAAGTGAAGATTAAAAAAAAAAACTCAGTTTTCAGTGGTGTTGGGTGTACGGGGGAAACTGAGATTTCGGCTTGTTGTAACGTCACCTTGTGTGCCAATGATGTCATTGTCTGTGTGCTAGTCTCCTTGATTTGACGTTAGCTTTGTTTATATTTGTGCAATAGCAGACTCGCGTACAGTAAATTAGTGCCTGTGTTAACGATGCTTACTGGACTTTTTACATGCGTGTACATACACATGCAGTTAATTGCACATTACGTTAACAAACAGAGGTGCCTGAATGTACTACGAAGCTCATTGCTGCTACATACAAAACTCAGAAGCCGCAGACAGCGCTGGCGGTTTTGAACGAGATCCGTCTGACTTCCACAAAGCGCAACCGGTAATGTTTTGTCTAGACTTCTGATTGGCCCCCTGTTGATTAGGGATGCTACTAACAGCAGTTAACAATAATTTTGCGTTTTCATGTGGACAACGATATCTTTAAAACGTAGGTCGTGTAGACGGAATCATTTAAAAAAAAAATTTTTAATTGAAAAATCTCTGTTTTTAAAATACCTGGCCAAGTGTGGACAAAGGGTCAAATGAATCTCCTGCATGCATAAATAAATAAATAGACAAACACACACACACACACACACACACACACACACACACACTAACGATATTGTTGAGATGACTGAAACTGGGTTAAGAACTGTCTAACACATTATTAAAACCTGGAAGGATAGTGCTCAACTGTGAGCTATGGGGAAGAAATCATGAATGTAGATCAATTAAACGCTTAAACAAAAATTTTAAGTAGAAATCACAGCTATGATTAACAGTATAGTAAAGTAAGATAATTTCCACAAACACATTGTGATAAGAACTCAAACAGCTATATGACCATAAGAAAGCCACTTGTTAGTGAGACTAATCAGACGGCTTCAATTTCTTAGGGAACATAGAGATGGGACTTTGGAGCAATGGATGCATCCAAATTTAACCCATTCCAGAGTGATGGAATAAGGATATGAAGGAAACACCACACATCATGCAAAGTGCCCACAGCAGAAGGCTCTGGAGGCAGTGTTATGATCTGGGGTTGTTTCAGTCAGGCAGGTCTAGGCTCAGCAACGTTATGTGGCAAAAACAATAAAGTCAATTGATGACCTAAATGTACTGAATGACCAGGTTATCACATCCTTTTAGTTTTTTCCCTGAAGACACATAAATAAGCCAGAAATGATTGTGTGCATGCTTCTGGGAGCATGAGAAATCATTTTCAGACAAACTAGCCATAATGTTACATCCCATAATCAATCATTACGATGTGCAACTTTTTTTTAGCCAAGCATTGGATAAATTGTATTGAAATGGGAATAAGGCAAAACAATTCAGTTTGTAATCAGATATCAGACATATGGACTTTCTATGCTAGAACTTTCGCTGAGATGCATGTAAACGAGAAACATTTTTAGTTCATTATTTTTTAAATTAGATTTATATCCGGTAGAAAGTTACACTTTGTCAATATTTACTTAGGTTTTCTTTTAGCAATCCCACATAGAATTTTATTAATACGATTGGCTAATGAACCCTACCTGTTCGAGTTATAAACAAACAACCATTACAAGTTAAATTAACTGATTTGTCTCCTAGACCCATGCTAAATAATAATGTTCAAAATACAACACAATAAGGCATGTAGTTACAGGGACATTCTCAATGGTAGGCTGGTTTAATGCTGTCGTATGAGCCTTAGAGACCTAATTCGTCTTTACATTACAGACCAACCTGGTTACCTTTTTTTT
>JAAGKR010007245.1:0-37953 GCA_011419295.1 Clarias macrocephalus | reverse complement strand
AAAATGCACTAATTAAGAAACGGAATGAACGGCACAACACTGACCTATTTATAATATTAATGTTTCATTGGATTTTTTTCCTCCAGGGTTTACTGTGACTTCATTAACACATAAAGACTCAACATTAAACTTTATGGTAGTGTTTACGTCTTTGAAGTTTGAAACGTCTATTAAAACTGTGCCCTGTTTCTTGTTATTTTTCCCTTTTTTCAGCCTAAAACAAAAAGTCATTTGTTTGGTAACAACAATGTCCTATAGATCCAGTTTTCATAATGGATTATAATTATAAGTAACATGCTGTGCAGAATTTATAGTATAATTGCTACAATTGTTGTAATGCTTGCAAGGTGCGTCATTTTCATGCATGACACATTCTAAGGAAGGATTATAAGGCGCTATAATGCTACATAAAGCGTTATAATGTAACATATTGTTAGTCTTTTGGCTACTCCTGTCAAGGGACTGCCACAGCGGGACTGCCACAGTTTTTATGCCGGATGCCCTTCCTGACGCAACCCTCCCATTTGATCGGGGCTCAGGACCAGCACTGCATGCAGAGACTGGGTTGTACGAGACACCATACTGTAATACTACATAAGGCATTATACTGTAATACAACGTAATGCACTGTTGACCAGACGTCCTACCACGGTCGTAAAAATGGGAATAAATACTTTGGTCACCATTAGGTTGCTAAGTGGATGGATGGATGGATGGATGGATGGATGGATGGATGAGGCACTATAATACCTCATAAAGCATTATATTACTTTATGAATGGTACTATTCTAGTGCATTATGTGGCATAGCCTTGCATTATAACACCTTATGCAGTATCACAGTGCCTTATGTAGAATTATAATGCCTTATATAGTATTACAGTATAATGCCTAATCATACGGGCTTATAATGCTAGATAAAACATTATAATGCTGTATATTTCATTATAATGTGTTATCTAGCATTATAATGTCTTATGTAATATTATAATGCTTTTCATAGCAGTTTTCTATTGTATTATATTGTGTTATGTGGCATTACAGTATAATGCCTTATGTACTGTAGTATTTTAGTGCCATACATACTGTAATAGGCGCTATAATAATGTATAAGGCATTATAATGCTACAATACTTAACATATTACAAGGCAACATAGGGGGCTATAATCCTACTTAAAGCATTACAATATTGCATAAATCTTTATAATGCTACAGTACATAAGGCACTATAATATTTCATAAGACAGTATAATGCTACACCATTTGTTATATTCTGTTTTTAAGGATTTTTTAAAAAATTTTTATTTAACTGAAGTCCATCGTTCAGATATTTGTTCACGTTAACTCATATAAAACAATATTTTAAAAATATCTGCTATAAAGCATGGCTTTATAGGCATCATGACTTTGCCATCATGGCCATTTGTTATCTTAAATTGACATAACACTGACATAAAGTCGAGCAGTGTTAAGTCTTGTTGATATGAGGTTGTGAGGTTGTTGACATGAGCATAATTAAGACAATTTTCTCAATAAAGTTTGTATTTCGCCTTATAAGCTTGTGCGCAGTGTTGGGATTGCGCACAAGCTCTAATGATTTAGTTTCTGCCTCTGAATTATAATAAGAGCTTAGAAAGTTGCCCCAATGTTCTAAAGTGTCATAAGACAATCCTCAAAAAAATTATGTTATTAATTAAAACAGTTTATGGAACAATTAAATGAGTTTTTTTTTTTTGTAAAAGGTTTATATCAGTGTTATGTAACTTTATGAACTCTATATTTTATATTAATGTTAACACTTACTTTATTTCCCTTCCATTAAAGGTTACACACTGCAGCATTCACCGGTTGATGCTCGCTGTGATATGGTAACCTTTCCGTAGTAACAGATCATTTTTGTACAAGTACAGAGGACACTCTAATAACAATAAAGGGAATCGAACATAATCTTTGATACAGCGATTCGTCCTTTAAGGCAACGTTTGTCTCATGTTTGTGGAACGAGGCTCCAGTGTCAGAGCTACGGTATGTAACACTGTGGTTAAGCATTTTGAAAACTTTTCCAACATCTCCAAGATAGAGGAGTCTCAGTCTCTTTGTACCGTGACCCATAATAACTAATCAGCTTCAGGATGGTAGGAGTGAATCGGCCTCATCGCTCCATCCTGGTGCTGATTACTTTCCTATAATAGCATTGCACAGAGTTTAAACAGTGTTGAGCATTTGAGTGTGTTTAAGTTTGAAAGTACTTCAAAAAAGCTGAAAGATGTGCACACACACATACACACACACATACACTCATAATCTTATCCAGAACCCCCCCCCCCCCGCCCTTCCTGCCCTTTTATCTTTTCCTCTTATCAACAGCTTGTATTTCTTGTCATCTTTTTTTCCATTTCATTTCTGTGGAGCTCTTTTAATATGAATGCACTCAAAAGGTTTACAGTATGTGTATCGGATTTTGCACTAGATTCGCTTGTAAAAGTGACTATTTTCAATCTGGCTCAACTGAATTTAAAAACGAGAGTGAGAAAGAAAGAGAAACACAGAGGGAGAGAGAGAGAGAGTGAGAGATAGAAATCAAGTGATGATGGATCAAAGCCTAAAAAGTGATGTCATGGTTCATGGACCTTACGTTTTCAAGACATGGACTATCAGCACCGGTTCAAAAGGAATAATAATGATAAATTTGTACATCTTTGATTTACGCCTCGGTTCCTGCAGTTGTTTGTTCTCCAGGAACTCCGAAGAGCAAAGGTATCTGTGAATTCTGAATTATTCAGCAGCTTCATTCCTGATAGATGAGCCTCTTTAGTTTTTGGGAGGTTGGTGAAAGCTTCATACACCATCTTCCTCGACTGCAAGGCGGCTACGGCAAGTAAGCGGGACAAGATATACAAAAGGCTTGCGTGTGGTCACGCCTCGGTGCTTAAATTCTCCAAATGGGGGGCAGTTGTGTAGTGCAGCTCAGTGTCTGGAAGGTTGCGTAGGTTCAAATCCTGCATGCCAAGACATCAAGTAGTCGCCTCCGTCCTCGGATTTTATTCCGTCTCAGTTATATAAGAAACGACGGATAATAACGTCAGACAAATCAAAGCAAAGCGAGCAAACGCGCCCCTCCGTAAAGTATAAACACTGATTTCTTGAAGAAATAAAAACAAAAAAACAAAAAAACTAAATAAGCTTCCACTGGGAAAAGCTCATAGATCGATGTGCAGGAGAAATTGATTTAAAAAAAAATCCAAGCACGATTCAGTAAACGAGTGGCAGGAGGACGAGTCCTAGTGCAGTTAAGTTGTTTGCATAAAATCAGCAGTGAACAAATTATTCATTACGGGGGGGACTCCAAAACCCCCCCCCCCCCCCCAAAAAAAAAACATGAAATATGATTTTTGCATGGTGTTCAGAGAGGTCGGTGCTACTTTTAGTTTTTCCTGTAAAAAACATTAGCTCATGTCTCAGAGGGACATTGTTATCATGGAAGATGTGTAGAAGTAGTAGAAACGGTGTGAAAACTGGACTCAGAGTCCCAGAATGCAACGCAGCTCTATATATACAGTATATGGTGCAAGTAATGGCTCGGCTAGATAACGATCTAGGAGCACTATGGTGCTGACGGTGATATTGTCATTAAAGTTAAAGCTGTACCAGAGTAAAATGGCATTGTGGGTAATGTAGATATTCTGTTATGTAACTTCCTTGTTTTTACGTTTTGTTGCAAGATAGCATTGCTTAGATGCGTTTGGGCTAATAAACAAATGGATCAAATAATCGCCGCCTCTTGTTCGTGATGATGTCACAGTCATCGACTTAAGTCGACTTTATTGGAAATTGTTAATAGCTTGTTAACTGTGGCTTAGTGGTTAACACCGTCGCCTTGCACCTGCAGGGTCCGGGTTCGATTTCCGCCTCGGGGTCTGTGTGCATGGAGTTCTCCCCGTGCTTGTTGAGTTTCCTCCAGGTTCTCCGGTTTCCTCCCACAGTCCAAAGACATGCAGATTAGCCTAATTGGATGGATTGGCATCTTGTCCAGGGTGTCCCCCGCCTCATGCCCTAAGTCTCCTGGGATAGGCTCCAGGCCTCCCCGCAATCCTGAATACAGGATAAAGTGGAACAGACGATGAGTGAGTGAGTGAGTGAGTGATTATTTCATCAGTTTAAACTTTTATATGATTATAAATATGATCCAATTCGATACAGTTTGTTACATTTGTCGGTAAACTCTCTGTAATTTGTTAACAGCGTACTAAGCAGCGTGGTTTGGTTCCATTAAATGATTAACCTTCGTTCGTTAATATGCTGAGCCGTTATCGTTCACACAGAGGGCAAATCCAGTGCTCCAATGCTTGCCTGAGAATGTGAGCTCTGCTTTATCACTGCTAGGAGCTTTTTCAAATATCCAGTAATCCCTCTGAGTCTCTGTGACGTACACCGGCATTGTCTGAGCGTGAGAAAGATAGCTTGGGAAGCAGCTCCTTATCTCGGCCCGACCGAAACCGAACTCTTCAGCCCCTAATTAGTCCCAAAGGTCATCAGCTGCTCTCAGTGATTAAGCTCGCGTGATGGAAATGAATATTTGGTGATATGTTTAATAAGCTTTTAATGGAGGTGTTTAGGGCTTCATTGGCTGTGACTCACGGCGCTAAGCGGTAATCTACAGTGCGTCTCGGCGTCTGTCTTGTAGTCTTGCACCTGTGTGTGTTTTGTGTGTGCTTGTTTTCTTATTCAGTGTATATAATGTGTTTTTATTTCTCTATACATATATTTATACAGACAATATTTCTTCAACCTGATTGAAATCATTCTGATTAGAGTTTCCAGTTAAACTGGTTACATGGACGCTGATCTGATAAAGCATTTCTCATATATATATGAGAATATATATTTATTTATTTATTTACTTTTTTCTGCCCACAGTTAAGATTTAATAAAACAAAAGAACATTTTTTTTTTAACATTGAGGTTTGGTTAGGTTTTCTATATTGTCTGACAAATCCCGCCTTCTGCGTTGTGATTGGTTACAAGAATTCTGTCTCATCACTGATTGGTTAGGTGTTTTACTAAATGTGAAATGTGAGCCAATCAGGGACTGAATGTCAGAATTGAGGACTGCTAGGAGAAAGAATATATTTATTCCAACAAGATAAAGTATTTACATGGCTAATATTTACCCACTGAATGGATGATCAGAAGTTTACACCCCCCCCCTCATTCTACTCATGTGAAATTTGGTCCAACTGTTTGATCAAGGTGCAGTTGGACAGTTAATATGTTTTTTACTTAAATATTAGGGTCCATATAAACGCACATAACGTGTTATAATCATTGTTAGCAGAGTACTGGGGTTTAAAAAGAAGAAAACCCTTTAATGCGTGCTGGTAGTTTACTGTTTCTATTCAATAGACATGTTGGAAAAATTGTTTAAGTTACTTATCAACGTCTTTTGAGTGGCAGTTCATGTATTGCCACACTGACTCCAAAATCGATTTTCTTTAATTTACTATTACTTTATATACAGTACTGTGCAAAAGTCTTAGGCGCCATGTTATCTGTAATACAAATTTTGTTATATAAGTTTATTATGTCTGCAGTATTATGTACAAGTAAAACCTAACAGCTGTTTTACTTAGAATACTGCACACATCTGTATCGAACACTACCAAGCAAAGAGTTTCCACTCCAAATATTGACCGTTTATTGTTTATCTTATTACTTAGTGCTTTTTATAGAAGTTTCTTTTAATGTAGAAATGGTTTCAAAAGCATCATTGCATTTGGCTTTTGTTTGGAAGTTTCCAAGACTTTTGCACAGTACTGTAAATAAAACAGCTGTTAGGTTTTACTGAGCATGCTGGAGAATTTGAGTTCTTCTGGTAACTTCGTCACACTCGCTCCTTTCTATTTACAGTAGATGCAAAACCCAGGAGTCGACAATATTGATTTTTCCCATCTGAAAACTGGTCTGTCATGTAATATGTCGCTTTATTTACAGGCAGGCAAATATTCTTCTGTAATGTTATTTATTCATTATGGTCTTGTACATAATAATGCAGACATAATAAACTTATATAACAAAAGTTGTACTACAGGTAATATGGCGCCTAAGACTTTGCACAGTACTGTATATGTTTGCATTTGATTTGAGGTGGTAAAATATGGCAATTCCTTTATACTCCTGCTGGTGGTGATCTCTATATGTTTTATGTTATACGTCTGTCCATATGTTATTTTCCCATGACAGCATGCCACGAAGTGTTTTATTTCTCTTACACCATGGGAATCTATGAATAATTTAAATATAATTATTTACTGAAGAATAACAGCATATCAGACGTATACTGTAGGTTAGCACTGTCACCTCACACCTCCAGGCTCCCTGTTTGACTCCCGCCTCGGGGTCTGTGTGCATGGAGTTGGCATGTTTTCCCATGCTTGATCGGTTTCCTCCAGTTTTCTCCCACAGTCCAAGAACATGCAGATTAAGCTAATTGGAGTTTCCGAATTGCCCATAGTGTGTAAACGAGTGTGAGAGTGTGGGTGTGTCTTCGATGGATTGGCACCCTTTCCAAGGTGTACCTCGCCTCGTGCCTCCCAAGTCTTCCGGGATGGACCTCAGGTCCCACCGACCCTGTAAACAGAATAAAGCAGCAGAGACCATGAGTGAGAACTGCACGTATTTGGATTTAACATTGTTAAAAGTCCAAGAAACAAGTTAGTTCCTGTTCTCACGTATGTTATAGCAGCTACTGTATAAACAGTGACTCGCTCACACAATATTTTCTTTTCCTCTTTCACAAAGTTAACAAGATGTTGTTGTTTTTTGAATCTTATCATGTTACCTAAAACCTCCAAACTCCTCTTTCCTGAAACTAAACCCACAGCTTTACCTCTGCGTGTACAAAGCTCTGAAACTGGCTGTTAAATAAACATCACCTTGTGATGTGAACAATTCCAGAGATATTTTCTTTTTAATCCTTTTATGCGGAGCATCTGCTGTACAGGCTGTTACTATAGAAACGCTAATGTATCAGAATGAGCGGGTTAATAATAATAGATGAATATAGAATTCAAAAGCGCTGAAGTGTAACTGATTCGAGTGCTGTACTCAAGTGTTGAAATAAAGCAGTCTGAGTTGTCTCTCAGCGTCGCTGTGTGTGTGTGTGTGTGTGTGTGTGTGTGTGGTACAAAGACAAAGTGAGGCATGAAAGCACAGTGGGAACAGAAGGATGAAGCTGTCGGAAAGTCAAGTAGAAAAGTCGCAGCATGGATACTTCAACAGAAACACGCGCACACACGCGCACACACTGAGTGGATGATCGCCATCCTATTAGACCCGCTGAGCGTGACTTCAGGCTCCGACCCTCCTGACACCTGACACTCTCATGAGATGAAATATTTTTCCAAGAGAGGTTATATCCGCAGAAAATGAAGATCCGAAGCCGTCGTTTTGACAGACTCTCCCATGTGTACCTGATGTACCGTATCTTCTGCATGTTAGCCCTGCGATAATGTCAAATTACTGTACGATCATCATTTAGACGGGTCTCCAGTGTAAGAGTGCTACCACGAATATTTCCTGCTTTTCATCCTTTTTTCATCCAGCTTTTCCCCTGTTGTGACCTCATAGAAGAAAAGCGAATCCAGTCTGTTGTTCACAGACACTGAATCAGTACATTTGGAAGTGGAGTGAAACGGAGAGGGTTAAGTTCAAAATTTGAGAAGAGTATCAACTGGAGCATTAAAACACACACACACTCACACACACACACACACTCACACACACACACACACACACACACACACACACACACACACACACACACACACACACACACACACACACACACACACACACACACACACACACACACACACACACACACACACACACACACAGAGTTAAGGAAACTCTTGAGACCCTAAATTAAGATCTAATTACTGTTAACTTGTTAAAGGAACAGTCAAATATGGGGATAGTCAAATCTCTAACATTTATTGCAGTATCAATATTATACTGTTATATCCTTTTATATAAATAGTAGATTAGGTTTACAGAATTATTAATTGAATTTTAATTCATTTAAGCAATTTAATCCATTTAAACTTAATTCAATTGATGCTGGTTTTATCATGATATAATTCCGTGATTAGTTAAGGATCGTGTGTATATACCGTATTTATTAACATCTTATTTACGGACAAAATTTGTACTTTCAGGCAGCGTCTGCTTTCAGGCGGTTTGTAAATATTTAGAAATAGTCATGATATTTATAATATCTCAGAAAAGTCTCTTGTGATTGAAGTGAATTTACTCCTGATCGACTCAAAAACAGCTCGTCTTCCTCACGCTATCGACGAGCTGCAGTTAAACACAGACCTAATCAGACTTTTCTTCTTTTTTCTTCTTTTCTTTTTTTTTTTTTTTTTTTTGACATTGCTCATTACTGGAAAGAAGCCGAGCACACTGCAAACTAATTTCCGACTCGCTGCTTCCTCGTGGGTGTGTGAGTCACTCAGGCGCTCGGAGAAAATAAGGAGAGGCCTCGATGACCTCGGTGAAAACCAAAGGCTTTCTTCTCCTCTGTCTTTTTCCTAATAATTAAACAGGCTAAAACTCTTTATGGAGTGTGTACTCATAAATCATAATCAAAATCTTTATAGTCCTAATAAAGAGGTAATATTGTAATTTTACGACGTTAACTTTAACGAGTCCTCGTAAAGCTCGAATAAATCGTCATGATCACAGAGGTTCCTGATTAATTATACACACTATTTTTTTTCTTCCTTTCTTTCTTATATATTTTATTACCTCCAGTGTGTGTGTGTGTGTGTGTGTGTGTGTGCGCGCTGGTGAAAAGTAAGTATGTGAGGAAGCATGCTTTTTTTAACGTTTATTTTTTAAATATTAAACACACTCTATAATGATCATACACCGTTCCAGTGCTAATGTTACAGCCTGCAGTAAGTTTATATAAACCTTTATAAAGACAATGAATTATTCATGATGTAGTTATGAAAAAGTATGAGCACAGTCGTAATGTTTAATACATATATTGACCTGCAAAAAAAAAAAAAGGGTGGGGGGGAACTAAATAAATTGAATCATCCAAGTAATAAACTTAAAACCCCAAACTAAATCAATTATGTGGGCATTACAGCTGCAAAACATTGCAAACTGTAAACTTAATCAATAACAATGACTGTATAATATTAATATCAACAACAGGAACTTTATACAACATCAATAACAAGCAGCCAAACTGCATTTTTATAGTTGCTGCACTATTTTTGGCACTGGGTATAATGTAAAGCATAGCTACATTTTATTTATTTATTTATTTAATATATTTTTATTGTATTATGGAGAGTTTTTTTATATTGCTTTGGCAATGCCTAACCATGGATTTCACATTAAGGTGAAAAAATATACATTTAAATGGCAAATAATCAGGCATTTGTGATAAATACTGTATAAATAGATATTCTGTATAAAGCTAGATGTCTAAATATGCTAATACATTTAAATGTAATATGTTGTCATAGATGTTGTCATACGTTGTCATACACTGGACCAGGTTTATATATGAAGGTCATCAATTATATTGGTGGCATGTTGGCTTAATGTCGCCTCGCACCTCCAGGGTCCGGGTTCTATTCCTGCCCAAATAAGTTGGCAAAACTAAAAAAAAAAAAAAATTTTTAAAGAAATGATGTTTCCAATTTTAAGTAAACAGAACGATCAGTTTTTGAGTTTGTTGTACTCATTCATATGAACCGTTCTTTACTTGCATTATTTAGTAGCCTCAATACTATTTAATAGCAATTATATATTTTAAGTTTTACTTAAGTTATTGTTCCTTAAGTACTTACGATTCCATAAAATAACAAATTTGTTCAGCTGACTTGAAAAGTGTCATTTCTACAAACTCATGAATGCCAAAAAGTTCTGAATACTCAAAAAGGTCTCTTAATTTGACCTAACTGCAATTATTTAAGTTAACACTACTCAGTGTGTTTCATTACTTTGAGCATTAGGGTTTACAGTGTGTAAAAATGCTTTTTCTTGGCTTCAAAACTCTTTGAACACGCTTAAACCACACCTGCTGAACAGACAGTATCTTTGCTTCTCTGACTAATTTCATTCATCTTGGTTGTGACTTTTGACCTGCTTTACATTTAACACTGTCTGGCTCTATAATGAGTGTATTACTAGTTTTGAAGTTAGTCAGAAACCACCAGTCGGTGTGTCAGTGATTTAATCTCTACAGATAATCAACTGAAAAACACCGTGGGTTATAAACACACTTACTCACTGACTGACTGAACAGGTAAGATTTCCTGGTCTGGGGAAAATCCCCTTCTGATCAGGTGTGTTTGTTTTGTAGCTGTATTATTATGTGTTGCCCGTCTGCTGACGAAGAAGGAAATCAGTTACAAAGGAAACTTGAATAATCCAACTTCTCAAATTCCGTTTCAGTTAGTCATTAAAATGGAATAAATAAGTTATAAACAAACAAATTATAGAATCCTGCTCGGCACGAATAACACAACAATTTAACAATAGATTTTATGTACCCAATAGTAACCATCATTTTTTAAAAAAATATAAGACGTCTGATTTGGACGTCTGATTCTCCCCTTCTGAAACTTATCTCAGCGTGCACATGAGTAAAGTAGTGTTCAAAATAGGACATCAATTTGTTGTGCTTCTTCTGGGAATTAATACGTTTAAACTAGAACACACTGTGCCATGCTGTTATAGCCAAATAATCGTCAACTTAAGCGGTGCAACGGAGACGAGCTACGATCGCTACAACATTTAATTAATTTTATAACTGTTATTTATTAAAAAGCAATGCCATGGTTTCATATTTAGTTTTCGAATGGTGTTCAAGTCAAGTAAAGGAGTTCCTGGGAGGCCAGTGATTTAGACAGACGGCACCAGCGTACTGAGAAAACCTTCTACCTTGATGGTATCCAAGCACTAGTGAAACGCTGGCATTTGTGCATTAGTGTAGCAGGGGATTATATAGAGATATATGAAGGTTTTCAGTCTCATAACTGTATTCTGTTATTCTGTACAATAAAAAGTTCTTCTTTGACCTGAACGCAACTTGTATTTAAAATTAATATTTAATGTGGAATGTCCACAAACTAAGTTCCTGTTCTATATATATATAAGCAGCTCTAAGCTGTATTGTTTTCCTTAATAATAATAATAATAATAATAATAATAATAATAATAATAATAATAAAACGCCTTTAGTTAAAATAAGTTTTTTTTTTTGCAAATCCTTGTGTAATTTAAAAAAAAACCATAAGGTTATTTATTTATTTATTTATTTATTTATTTTGCACATATGTTCATTAAATATAAAAAAAGGTGGTTTACACTGTTCTAGAAAATACTGACCAATCAAAGTCCAGTGCTGTGGTGTAATATACTGTAGCTTAAGAAACAGACAGTGAAAGTATTAAAAATGTAAATAATAAAAGATAGACTTGAATCTGTAATTAAAAACTGTGGTCATGTTCAGATCCTAATTGGACTCTAAAATGATGCACTAGGAGGTAAATTAATTGTATCTGTAGATAGAAACCTGATAAACAGTGTAAGGTAATTATACTAATACTGTACATGGTGTGTGACACAAGTGCGTAATTAGCCTGATCAAGCTATACACCCGTTCCAGTTTAATCTACACGATCTCTGTGCAGCAAAACCAAATTCCCAGAGAGACAAAATCAGAACATACTTTAGGGTTGTAACTCTTGTAACTTTTTTTTATTTTTAAACAGATGAAGCTCTGGCTGGAGATTGCCCAAAAATAGCTGCTTATGTGACTTGACTGTTTTCTGCCTGACTTAAAGTGGGATGTCACACTGGGTGCTGGTGAACATCCCAAAAATACACACGTTCTTATTTTTAAGTGATGTTGCAACACTGGAAAAAAATATATACATATTTTTAATTCAATTGCAAAACTTTTCCCCCCACCAAAAAAAACTTTCAAACTTCCATAATGACTTCAATCATCGCTTGCAAGAATGCAAAAGGATTACAGTTTGTAGTGTTGTGTATAATGCTTTCATAAAATGTTAGAAGAATGCATGATAAGTAGTCATCACCATTATGTCTTCTCACAGTGTGGTGTTCATAACATCAGTGATGCTTTAAACATTGATTAACACTTAAAACTACTATGAATACGTTCGTATTGTGTAAATGATTCAAATAAATAAAGTTTAAAGTGGAGCATATTGTCATGAATCATTAGAACAAGAAATGGCTAAATGGAGGCGCACAAGTCAACCCTGGAATTGTGATTGAACAACTGTGGAACTGTGAACAACTGTACACACAATCATTCATGAACACCACTTGTCAAACAAGTCAAACCGCTTAACTTCCTGGTGAATGAAAACGTAAAAGTGATTGACAGAATCCAAGCCATTTCCACATGTTTGTTCATTAAAGGAGTTCCTGGGAGGCCACGTTTCAGATGTGAAGCAGGCAGTCCGTTTATAACCCGCACTGGGAAAACTTTCCACCTTGATGGTGTCCAAGCACTAGTGAAACACTGGGATAAGTACATTAGTGTAGCAGGAGATTATATAGAGAAATAAAGGGAGGTTTTAATCTTCTACTTGTGATCTGATGTTCCGTTAGTCCTGGCTTGACTTAAACATTGTTCACAGCTTTGCATGGGGAGTGTTTTTTGTTTTAGAAGCGTCTCTGATTGTAAACAGAAACTTACTTTTTGGCTGCTCCCTTCAAGGGGTCCCAATAGCGAACCATGCGATCCACACACAACTTTTTGTGGCACAAGTTTTAGACCAGATGCCCTTCCTGACACAACCTTCCCATTTTTCTAACCGGCCCTTGGGGCGTGGCAGATCTCCAAATCAACAATATATATATATATATATATATATATATAGATATGTTGAAAGTAATTGTACTGCTTAATTCCTAAATTAATAAGTTTACTTATTAATTACTTTAACTTAATAAGTTAAAGGTTAAAGTTTTTACCTAAAATGCTACAAAATAAATGTTAATTCAATACAATTTTAGAATCATTGTTCTTATTTTGTGCATTTCAACTGATCCCTGTTGTATAATCACTCAAAAGTTAATTACTGTAGAAACCACTAGGACTATTATTTTGTTTACATTTTTGTTTATCAGTGTGTCTACATTGAAATCCAGAAGTAAAAAAATCTAGATTTATTCACCAAAATCCAGCACATTATACTTACATTATACATCCTCGCTTTTACTTTTCATATTTAGTACAGATCTTTGTTTTTATTTTTCCTTTCTTGTTTTTTTCAGTCACTATTTTTTTTTCTAAGAAATGTCTCAGGATCTTCCCATAACTTGTTTAAAGCTCTTACAGATTCACCACACCGTGTCCCAGTTGGAAGGGAATGAAGTTTAAAGCTCTAAAGAACATGAAGCGTTGATTACAGTGTTCACTTCTGCCCAATAGGAGATCGTTTTTGGAGTTAATTCGAGATATTGCCGTGGGAGTCGATATAGCATTGTAGGTGTTAATTCAGCAGTAGGGAGGTGTAATTAACTCCTGTAAAACATCCATTTCACCACGTAGGTGTTAATTCCACAGCAGGGATTTGGCTGTGAAGGTGTATTTGTAAATCAATTAATAATAATAATAATAATAATAATAATAATAATAATAATAATAATAATAATAATAATAATAAAATTATGATGATTTTGGTGTGGTGTTATTCACTGAAGCAGTAACTAGTCATGATTTGATTATAAAGTACACTGAATCTAATGTATTTAAATGTTTTGTGATAGTAATCTGAAACCCAACACGCCTAGCATTTAATAATCCACTGTTTAACCCACTCGCTCTTGTAATTTGGTTCATTTAACTGTATGCTGTGGGATTATTTTATTGTATGTTTTTCCTCATTATAACCTTCTTAGACATTTTAAGCTGTTTCACAAATGCCCGGCTCTCAACATATTTCATGTATTTTTGACTCATTATGAAGTCTTTTATTTTGATGTTACAGGTTTAAAATTCAGAAAAAGTTCATAATAAAACTAAATTAATAAATGTTAGACCTTTGAATAAATGTTAATAAGTTAATAAAAGCATTAAAACATGATGGTATAATCTATCAGTAGGATAATATCTGTGATACAGCAGGATTTTAAAAACAATATGTATGTGATGTATGATTGTGCATCTAGCCCTAGCAATTAGCATTAGCCACCTAGCAATCAGTTAAGAAATTATAAAGTTAACATTATGTGAAAATGATCATCTCAGTGTCAGGTGCACTTTACACATTTCAGAATATAGCATAGATATTATTTATGTGTCATTTCATGTCAGGTCTTAAGTCACACAGGTTAGTTTTGGCCAATAGAGGGCAGTAATGGAACCATATACAGCGGTAACATTGTGTGCGAATTAATCCGTTCTTAAGGTGAACATTAGTAACGAAACGCATTCTTCCATAGGAAATAATGTAAATGCAAGTAATCTGTTCCTGCCGACCAAAAATATTACCGATATTACCAATTTCAAACACTATAATTATGTTTTTGCACATAGATGAAAAATCTAAACATTTAGAAAAGACACGTAAATAAAGGAAGATATTAAATAAATAGACATTAAACCTCATTTTCCATTTTAGATTCCACTTAGCACCAGCTGCTTTAAAACCCGAAACTGAAAGTGTCTCCAGTCTTCTTGTTATTGTCCATGCTAACATTCTTGGCAGCCATGGTGCGATGTCTTCACTATGATTTTTGCACACATAAAATATGCAAATTCACTTCCCTCGGCTTTCCACTGACGCGAAGTTTTGACCGGCTCCCGGAAAAGTGCACGCAACTGGATGTACACGCAACAGAGGGGAAACAATGCGACCGGCTTGGTTGCTCGTATGTCGAAAGTGCTTCACATGATGAGGCAAAATTCGCAAGGCAATGACATTCGTATGCCGAGGTACCACTGTAAAATCCTCAATTCACCTTCCTGATCCTTCGAAACAGGGATTGTGAAGGTTTTAATGAACACTATGGAAAAAAATCACTATAAATTTATAAGTTCTTTTTAGGAGTAGCAAAATGACGCTGTGAGTTTTTTCTTTTTTACTATATCATGGTGTCAAGTTTTCTAAAAATTGGATTTGGATTGTTTATTTCTGAGGTTCTCTTTGTAAAACACCCATCGGCCATGTCTCAGGCACCGGACATGATGCAGTAATAAGCTTGGTGTCATTACTGAACCAGGAATCTGTAAATATGCACAACTCAAATCGATGCAACCAAAATGCGACTTACTACATTTGATGTCACGGGTTGCATTTTTATTATTATTATATTTTTTTTTTTTCCGCCTAGAATAATTTATTAGGTTTTATAAAGCATATTTGTGCTTCAATTTAAGCGGGGCTAAAAATGTAGCCGCTAATAAAGCAGTAATTCCATCTATATCAGTGACAAATAAGAGAATCTTGTTGCAGAAATTGGAATTTTAGTTTCAGGACTAATGAATAGACTTTTGGAGCTCATTAAATCCCACAGCAGCACACTCACTGCTCGCTTGTTGCCCTGATCAAATGAGACGATCTTGTGTTATTTGACCATCAGTGTCACTTTTGGACAAATCTCTAAACCCTCAGCTAAACCCAGACTCTTCCTCTTATGTAAGCGTCTGAGAAGGAATAAATGTAAACACGCCAGCTTCATCCATAACACCCCGGGAGTTTAAAAGCTTTATTTCTTATTCTTTATTTTTTCTTGCAACACACTGGTGTGAAATGAGATTACAGAGTGAAGCATTGTGGGTCGGATATATAATCTAATCCTGGGGGTGAATATCAGCGAGGTGGTGGTCCTGATGATAAATTTATTGTCCTTTATCTCAATAACGATGCATCACATACAGTATGATGGCGCATCTCTCAAGCTGGGAGCGTTCTGGAAGCCAACCACTGGAAACAGCGTCTGTGTAGGAAAGGATATATTCACCTTATTGTTGTATGTAAGAAGTGTAGGGAGGGTGGAGTCACCACACACGTATCAGCAAAATGTTCTTCATGAAAAATGAGTTTGAAATAGTTCAAGATAATGATGAAATATGATCCTTAAAAGGAAGTAGTTATTTGCCTGGGTGCAAACAGCATAGACCTCAGAGTACAGCTGTTTTAACAATATTTATTATAATATAACAAGAACAAAAATAATAATTATAATGAGGCCGTATATCTGTGAATTATTCTGCAATCGTTTCTGTGGACATTCGTCGAGTTCAACGTCTGACCCTTACAAATCGACAACACCACTTACACGTTACAGGAGCTCGTTGCCACACCACCTGTTCCAAGCCATTTCCACTTGTTTGGGGCGTTAAAGGAGTTCCTGGGGGGCCGGGCTTACAGACGTGAAGCAGACAGTCTGATCGTTGCTCCGACGTACTGTACTGAGAAAACGTTCTATCTTGATGGTATTCAAGCACTAGTGAAACGCTGAGATACTGTAAGTGCATTAGTGTAGCAGAAGATTTCATAGAGAAATAAAGGCAGTTTTTACTCTCATAACTGTGTTCTGTTAATCAAAAGTCCCGGATTAACTTGAACACGCCTTTACTATAAATAAAGAACGTACATGATGGAATTAGTGCAGGCAGGTGGTTAATATAAAGAATTTTTTTTTTACATCTGTGAAATATTAATAGCTTTAAAAGACTGAGAAAAGAGATAAACTTGTGTGGCTATTAATCACAAAAATGAACGAAGATGAGAGAAAAAGAAAAAAAAAAAACTCGACACCGGAGAATCTTTCCTTACTTTTTAACAGAACCGTCTCAGTTTCCTGGTGTCTTTCATATTTATGTAGTACATTTTGATCAGTGGCATCACACACCATCTTCCACAAATGCTTATTCTGGTACTGTAGATCTGAGCAAACTGTGTAAATAGGGAAAACCCTCTCTCCGTTTTGCCGCATTATGAGACAAAAAGTTAAATGATCACAAAGCTCTTGCATTATTTAAAAGCCCATCATTCTTCCGAAACAGAGCATATGGGAACAGCGTAGCGGAGAGACTAATGAGGTTATGGAGATTGGAGGCAATTTTGCATGAGAAGTGTGTAATTGAGGCTCATAGCAGAGAGAACAAGAAAGAGAGAGAGAAGAGAGAGAGAGAGAGAGAGAGAGAGAGAGAGAGAGAGAGACACATTTATTCATATCTATGGCTTCTTGGTCTATATCCTCAGTTGAAGTGACCATAATTTATTAGGGAATAATACCGCTGGATATCGAGGCGGCGGAGACCTACTGTTTCTGCTCCTATCTGATATCGTTAGAATTTTAATTTTGGATTAATCCGTAGGTCGATCTGCTCGCTGAGCTGAATCATTAGCTTCTTAAATCATTGTCATGAAAAGTAAAGCAGCACCGCGCTAAGAGCTCAAGTTAAGACCTGAATGTCATTTGTATTCTTTCAGCCTTCACTGAAAAAGGGGCAACCTTTTATTTTTTACAACTTCTCAATGAGAAACGATGAGGATTAGGACTAAAACTTTTCTATCCTGCATTTAAAATAAATAAATAAATAAATAAATTAATTAATAATTGTGCACTTAGCCAGCTGCAGTATACTTGAACAATAATCAAAATGATTATCCAAAAGCAGGGAAATAAGGATGATTACCACTGGATCGTTGATTGTTTTCCTATAACAGTGCCATTTTCAAGTGGTTTTCCTCTTTACAAATGAAGAAAATCTTTTTTCTACATACAGTATTATTCCTATGATACAATATTCAATCAGATTCTCTATAGATTTTTGTTAAGCATCCTCAAAAAAAAAAAAAAAAAAACACACACACACACACACACACACACACACACACACACACACACACACACACACACACACACACACAGTGATCAAACACCTCCGTTACATTTTGAAAGGCCGCCCTGTTTGCTTTGAGTTCACTCACAACCATCCAAAAGCACAGCATGAGCTTGGACAGGTTCGTTGAACCAAATGGACGAATGAAATCATTTGTCAGGTTCGTCTAGCAGATATTTAGGTATCCATCAGGGCTGGAGCTGTGTAAAATATTCATGATCCGGTACCCGCAGAACCTGATATTAGTTGTGTTTGGCACAATTGGAGGATCTGATTACAACCACAGCTATAAAAAAAAAACAAAAAAAACTTTTGAGTCATTTTTAGACCAAAAAAAGAAAAAAAAATTCTATTATACAAATTATTTTTGTCTCTAATGTGACCTCATATAAGAGGGGCCCCTCCCCTGGCTTGTTGTTAGACCCTTAAATGGCACATTTGGAACTTGATGGAAAAATCTGAGGGCGCGCACACACACACACACACACACACACACACACACACACACACACACACACACACACACACACACACACTTTGAGGGAGCTCTGAGTTTACTAGTTACAGAAATAGTAAAATATGGGACCTTTAAATGAAATTAGATAAAGTAAACACTGCAGAAGGACAAACCGTTGTTTAGTTTTCTGAGATAATATCCTTTAAAATGAGCTCATCCTGCCAGTACTACTGTGTGTATGTTGTGGTAGCGTAGCAGTTAGCCAAATGTTAGCCAACTAGCTAGTGAACATGGTTAACTGATTCTGGAGATCTGGGGAAGTAATAGGACAGAAACGAAGAACATTAAATGTAACTACAGTATAAGCAGATAAAACATGTTTTTTTGCTAAATTAAAATATTATTAATGGATTTATTACTTAGAATTTCTTCCTATGATACCAGATCCTGTTGTGTCTAACCTTATTACACTTCAGCAAATGATCAACACAAAACTGCCATGTTACGGTCCATTTGAAGTTGCATTTAATGTTGTCTGTGAGACAAACTCTTGCTCTCATTTACATTCTATCGGCTATAAATATCCTTTTTCTCACCAGCTTCTCTTTTTTTTTTCTCTCACTTCAAGTTAACAAGACCCCAAAAAAAATAAAAGTTTTTTCTGCCACATTACTGAAAAAAATCAGAAAGTGTAAAATCCTCAGAGAGGAAGATGTCAGGAATCTTCAGACTTACAGCTTCATCTCTGACTCTGACATCTCAAGACTCCTTACATAAATGTTTCATAATAAAAAATAAAATGTGTGACATAAAAGTGTTTAGTTTGGTACACGTAAAACAATGTTTGATGTATTAACATATTCAAATTAGGGGCTGGATTTGTACTCATGAAATATGAAAAATGATTCAATATTAAATAGAATTATGTACTTTAACAGGTTTGATGTTCTGTAATATAATACAAGTTTCATGAATATGAAAAACTTACACCAGGCTACAATCATTTTTAGTAGACCTTTAACTTTTGCACAACACAAAAATGTGCATATTGTTTTTCATATATTTTATCTGATATCTTTCACCATAAGCATGTTGGCGTTGCTACCTTGTATTTGAAGCAAAAGGATGAAGATGTCATGATGGAAATTCAAATATAGTATAAATTATATAATAATGGGATTTGGGTGTGTCTGTGAGTATACACACACAAACACCAATAAGCCATAACATTATCATCACAAAACGTTATTATTAGCATGTTAACATTAATTATCAGTTATACCCGTAAACTACTGACAGGATCATGGACATCCAGTTCCCAGCCATGCTCACAGTGACCAAAGGCCAGCCAGTCCAGCCGAAAAGCCAGTGCAGCACAAACCACTGAAAAAAAGTCAATGCCCCAGTAGGAAGGCACCAGAACACCCAGGGCACGACGGCCCACTGTGCACAGAACCCAGCAGGCAAAGAGCTCAAGCCCTCCAAGCTCCCCAGAGCCCAGACCAATCAAGCACCCATGGCACGCCCCGATACATAGAGGCCCCACCCTGAAATCCACAGCACCCAAAGGATCTGCTGCCAACATCCTGATATCAGGCATCACAGCACGCAGCCAGAGTTCTTGTGGAGTCATGTCACGCGGGGACTGAGCAGGCCAGGTGGCACAAACAGTACCTACACAATGCTAGGCATAGTGTCTTGCATCATAATGTTACGGCCGATCGGCGTATATCTGGCGATGTGATATGAAATACGTACTGTCGGAGCTAGACGAAAGCCTCTTCTCGTTCCCCTGGGCGAAAATAAAAACAAAAAGAGAGATAGAGAGAGACATCTGCTTAATGAGCCAGTGTCAGTTTGTCAGGATGAATCGTTCATTTCTGTCATCAAAATGCCATGCAAATTAATGACTTGATAATTTTGCGCTATATAAACAGTCACATGCAGAGCCGTAGTGCTGTTGGTGTCACCGTTTTTACCCTCTTAACTGTTTCCAAAAAATGTTTCGCTGCTTGTTCATTTTATTAGTGAACATTAACTAGACCCACAGCTGTATAGTTTTGTGCTCCTGAAAGCCTAAGGCAACTTTTAAGGTGGAATGTGTTCTTGTGTGTTACTCAGAGCAGGAGTTCACATTGTGAATCAACCAACACACCTTAAATGAAACTATGACAACTTGGAGTATATATATATATTATTGCTCTTGCATGACATGGAGTGTGGTTTCAGGCAGCAAAAGTATTCGCCTTTTGCATCACGGCGTCCGTCTGTCATGGGCAGACCCACTTTAGGATGGCAAAAGGGGCATCTCATTTTACAACAGAAGCACTAAATGAGCTAAGGCTAGTAAACGCCACCAAGTCCAGGAGGAATCACATATTTGTACACTGTCTCAGATAATGACATTATGATAACAAATCGAACTTATGCAAAATAATCTCCTTATAAGCTTCTTCATGCATTTCCACATCCAGTTTCTCTTTTGAATGAGTTACGTAGACCACGACGACGACGAACTGCATGTAATGCCTAGTTACTTTCCACCCACCCTGTAAACACTGGTTTGTCTGGGGTCCTGCCGACACTGAGATTAGGTAGACCTGTCTTCATTCTCCGCCACTGATAGTGATGATAAGCTGGATACTGTATGATTCCTAATCAGATCTTATGTAGATGCATGAAATCCACAGATCTGTCATTCTGATTCACAGTCTTTAATGGTTGACAATCATATCAGATCTCACTTTCCCCTCCAGCACGTCCAGCTATTACAGAGTGAAAATCTCAGAGGCTGCAGTTAACAAACTTCAGCCTTGGTGTTTGAATTACCTGCCATAAAATTCTTAGTTTGAATAAAAAAAAAAAAAAGTCAATTCACGTTTGTAGAGGAAGTATTTCGCTTTTCTAAATGCTCAATCTGATCTAACAGAGCGAGAGAGAGAAAAAAAAAAGAAGAAAGGAGTAAATGTCTAGTTTGATTTCCGTTTGTCTTCAAGTGTCTGTTTACGTCCTGATCGATCTGCTTGTGTAATGATGAACGGATATGGGAAAATCGGATGTTTGGATGTTTTCAACGTAATGCAAGATCCTGCATATTGTGTTTCGAGTGAGCAGATTATATTATACGAAGCCCTCTTGAGAATTCCCTGAGAGCCGGGGTTGGGTGCTCGATTCGGGTAAAGCCTGTGCTTAATACTGTGTGCTACTGGATTTCATATACTGTACTTCTGACTTAGGCTTCTGGTAAATGCGAATGGAAATTGAAAACCCACATATCAAAGAAAAAAAGTCTTTACTTAATGACGGCCAGCTTCGGTATATTTAATATGTAGAGAGCTTAGCGGGATTTCTGGAAATGCCAAATGATGTGCAAACACTGTATATTACCAAGTAGCCCAGTTTCGTGAACCAGATCATCAGGGATTTATTCCGTATGAGACGTGATTCTCCTCAGTTCAGTTCATGGCTCGATTCAGGTCGCTGAAATACTGTATAGCGTACGGTAGGTGAAACAAAAAAAAAATTCATAGCAGAATAATCATTGCAATTGATCAATGCCTGGAAAGTTAGTTTGAGTCCCTGTGCATCATGCTGGTTGAGGAAAATAATCAACAACAGGGTGGAATAGTGAAGCGGAGTTACTGGTTGTACAGTACGTTATTCTTTTATAGTCATGTTTAATCAAATGGAATCTCTGTGAAACAATTTATGTCCTGATATAGAAATACATAGTACTGTGCAAAAGTCTTGAACCCCCCCCCCTTTCACATTTCTTAATTTTTAATGACATTACATTGAATAGATTAAATAAAGAAAACAACAGGCACAGATGTTTTACTGTAAGATACTACAGTATGTAACAACACCAGCAGCGACCTCATTTCCCCGCTCGTCTGTTCCAAACACTCATCAGATTATACTAATCGTTAATCGGCGCGATCATCTCTCATCATCTGCACCTGTTTCTCACTGATTCATGCCTCAAGATGATTCTTATGCTTGAATGATTCACAGGTCATTGTGTGGCTTAACAGACAAAAACGTTCCTCTGAAACCACTCAAGTACAGGGACTGGGCTGAAAATGGGAGATAAATACTTGCCAAAAATAAGAGATGAAAAGGCCTTCAGAAAGCCTGGAGACCACATAAGAAGACCACATTAAAAGTACAAGGAAGTCTGGCTCTTTGGAAACGAATTATGAAAAAAATGAGGGGGAACTCAATACTTTTGCAGACTATAACGTCTCATCTTATTGAGATATTGTAAACTCCTATCAGACAGTCCCTTCACCGGTGCGGTTTATTATTTTCTTTCCCGAGCAGGACGCTTCTGGAGTTAACCACCAGTCCATTATGAAGTGATGAGAAAAGGGAAAGCTCACAGCAGGTAGTTGTAGAGTTGTAGGGTCGTTTAAAGCATGCGGTGGTAAAAAGCAATTACCTCAAAAAGAAAGAAAGAAAGAAAGAAAGAAAGAAAGAAAGAAAGAAAGAAAGAAAGAAAGAAAAAAGCCAGCAACAAAAAGATAAATCCGCCAACTATAAACCAAGGTTCAAAACAATGCATTTAATAAAAGTCAATCATTTGCTCTGCTTTCAGGGTGTTTACACACTCGGCCTGCCTGAATGCTAATCAGATTTCATGATTGATGGACACCACCGGTCTGTTTGTAATCATTTTGAAGGCTTTCAGTCGAGGCTGCTCGCTTATCCATGGAGATAATTCAAGATGCATTTTTTTCTTTGCATTTCAGACGACATTCCGTCTCCTTAAAAGACCTCGAGATCTACTTTCTGAAACCTGAAACAGGGAGTAAAATAAAGAAAGCTGAATCAATCAATCATGTTATTCGATGTTGAGATCCTGAGAATGGATCGTTTTCCACATACCGTAACCTTAGACTACTGCTTTAAGTGGACTGATCATCTAAAAACAGCTTTTATACTTCAGCCATATCAGTTTACAAAAGAATTAGAAATAATTTTTCAAAAATCAGTAAGAACAGGTATGGTGAGTTATGATTATAGGCTTCATGGAAAGTGTTTCCCATCATTCTTTGTTCAGGCAAACAAAGGAACGGCCAATACATGGTGTTGGTGCTAAAAAGCGTCTCACCTCAGCGTAGTGTCCGTAACTTTTAAAAATTTTTAATCTTTCTATGATCTAAATTCATTCAGGGGAAATGGCCAATTTAGATTTCACAAGGAAAGATACAGTATAAGCTCTAAAATGCTAAATTGTTAAGATATTACAACATGAATTTGACATGATTTCGGACACTACAGATTTTTTTGGGTGCTTCAACGATTTTTACACGTCATATGCTTCTAGAAGCTTACACCATTCAAAGACATATATTAGTAAATATTTCTAATATTTCAAAGTAAATAATTAGATTAATTTTTTTTTGTTTTGTTTTGTTAGAATTTTTATTACTGTTTGAAGAGAGACAGTGTAACACACCATTTTTGGTGCAGATATAAAACAATCTCTCCAAAACGGCTGAAGTTAGCAACGTGGAATTTTTATGGAAGCAAAATTTGTCACTTCCATGTTGCATTAAGGGTTTTTTTTTTTTTTTTTTGGCACACACATATTCTGTATTAGGGCAGTGGTGGCTCAATCGGTTAAGGCTGTAGGTTACGAGTTATTGATTGAAAGGTTGGCGTTCGAGCCCCAGCACTGCCAAGTTGCCACTGTGGAGCCCTTGAGCAAGGCTCTTAACCCTGTCTGCTCCATATGGGTGCTGTATCCTGGCTGACCCTGCGCTCTGACCCCCAGCTTCCTAACTGAGGTACTGTATACAAACAAGTCAGTCCTTCAAGTCTTTTTTTTTCTTCTTACGATTGTATAAAGTTGCTTTGCGACGATGCCAATTATTATAGCAAAGTGCTATACAAATAAAATGGAATTGAATTGAAATGAATTGAACTGAATCATAGTACATCTGAAAAATAATGATTATTATTTGTATCATTTATATCGATTATTATTATCAGTTATTAATAAATGTATAACATAAAAATAAAGTAAAAAATCAACACTAGTACTGTGTTTCATCGGAAAGCAAGGCATACTGTACCTGGGATACCCAAGGACTGTTTATCTATAGTTAAACCTTGGGACTGAAATAAAGGCAGCGGTTGGACCTCTGGAGCGGTGCAACAAAATCAAAAGTTTCATGATGCTCCTTTTCTGATGTCAGAATAGGTCTTGGCCTCTGGGTGGACCGGGCAGTCTCTCGCTCTCTCATGTATGTCACGTATGAGGAACTGGACAGACAGCGGCTTTTTGATAATAAGTCTGATTCACTGCCCTTTGTCCTACCTGTAGCCAGCTGTTTGACACAGGAATCGACTAAATGCTAAATTAGTAGAGGAGAAAATAAGTTGCAGAACGAGTTGAAGGGTCACAGTTTGCATTTTTATTATTGGTGTGTTGTCTGTACATCTATTTAGTATTTTGTATTTATAAACACAGTTCTCACTGTCAAGGCTGTACTAGGGCAGTGCAATGATCCTGCACTCCTAAAAAATCTACGCAGCCAAGGATTTTTATTTATTTATTTTGTACAAAACGACTCATTCTATTTATTGACATATACCAATTGTAGAGATGTTTAGCCCCATGGCTGTTTTGCCCCTGTGTGTTTTTTTTCCCCCCCTGCACAGGCCATCATCTCAGATTTAGCTGGTGTTCTGCTTGCTTTTTATCCAAAGGGCAAATTGGTGGAATCGTGCTTGATCTGTACTGGTTAAAGCCAAGTCCTTCTTCCTTCCCCGAGGGAGAGCTTTCATGGAAATGCCGTGTTAGATTGGCATCACGAAGGCACACACTGCACACATACACACATGCACTATTTATATTTACTGCTGCACCAGGGGCAGATGCACATGCTGTGATTTTCCATTTCCGACTGCATTTGTCTACTGAAACATGAAGTAAGGAATATACGTAAAAAAAAAAAAAGAAAAAAAGAGACAGTGTGCTCTATTAGCCTGGCATCCATTTTCCGAAGCATGAAGAGGGATCTCAAATGACTGGATCAAGCAGTCGAACATTTCTCTCTTGTCTCTGCATGCTGATCAGCACCTTTAAGAGCAGACGCGGCTTTGATGTTGTTTTGAAGCATCTTTTATTTAGCACGTACTTCAGCTCATCAGAAAGCGAGCAGTTCATGCGAGTCAAATTACTGTTAGATTCGGATGCACACCGAAGCCGTGCACGATAATGAAATTTAATCATAGATGACCCAAAATGGACTCGTTTGTACTCGTAGAACCTTACACGGCCTCGAGCTCCGGGCGGAGAAGCAGTTCATTCTCTGCTCTCCTCAGCACTTGTACACCAATATTAATTCTGTGGATAATAAACCTGCTGGGAATCTTCAGTGCCTCGCTGCAGGAGGCCGACCTTTATCCCGCTTCATGTTCATGAACGTGGACATGCTTTTCCTGGACCTCAGACTTATGCTCCTTTTTTTCTTTTTTTTATCTGTAACAAAATAATCTGCCAGACATGACAATTTGGGAACGCCAATTAGCCTAACCTGCATATCTTTGGATGGTGGGAGGAAACCGGAGAACCAACCGAGCATGGGGACAGTTTGCAAACTCCGCACACACACACACACACACACACACACTCAAGGCAGGAATCGAACCCCAACCCTGGTTTGTACAAGGCGACTAATAGAAATAATAAAAAATGTATTACAGTTTACAGACAGGTTTTATAACAACATAATTGTTTAAGTGTTAACATGCATTATAAATGGAGTTTATAACACTTAAATACTTTGGTGTTCATAAATAAGATTATAGCCAAGGTGAGAATATATATATATGTGTAGATTATTAATAGGCATTCCTTATACAGTAAGTGTTAATGTATCTATGCAGCCGGCACCAAGCTCTAGGTTCGATTCACGCCTCGGGTCTGCCTGCATGTTCCCCTCATGCATGGTGGGTTTCCTCCGGGTACTCCAGGGTTCCTCCCACAGTCAAAATACATGCAGATTAGACTAATTGGTATTCCCAAATTGCCCATTGTTTGTAAATGAGCGTGTAAGTGTGTTTGTGCCCTGTGATGGGTTGGCACCCCATCATGGCTTACCCTCCTTGTGCCCTAAGTCTCCTTGGATAGGCTTCAGGACATCGCGGTATAGATGACGAGATAGTGGGAGTGTGAATTTGTGCACTCTAAGTAAAGTGAGATTTTACCAACAAACCAATTTATTAAATGAACGTATGTTGAGTAAATGAGTAATGTTTATCTCTCACATAATTTTAAGATTACATATACAGCCGTAACATTATTATAAACAATTATATACCAGTAAACTAGTGACAGGATCACGGGCCCCCAAGGCTTACCCATGCCCACGGGGACCAATGCAGCACAAACTCAGTGTTGGCCATGAAAGAAATGCACCAGAACATTTCTTTCATGGCCAACATCCAGCGCACCACATCCTGCTGTGCACAGGGCCCGAGAAACAAAGAGCCCAAGGCTCCAAACACTCCAGATCCCAATCCAATCGAGCACCCACTGGGATGCACCAGACAAATACAGTAAGTCCGATCCACAGAGGGCCAACCCAGCAACCTACAACATCCGAAAGAATCCGCTGGTAATGTCCTGGTGCCAGACACCACAGCACACCTCTAGAGGACATGCTCTGAGGGACCAGAGGTACCCCGAAGGCACACAAGGAGCCTATACAATACCAGGCACAATGCTTTGTGTTGTAATGGTGTTACTGATCAGAGTAAATAATCACTTAGTTAGTGTAATGACCGATTGTAGAACACATGTGATGTGAAGTTATACTGTACATTAAACCTCCCAATGCTGTTACAATCCATTATCACCACTGGAACACCGCTCGTCCAGTCAGACACTCATTCAGAACTAACTTTTGTATAATTGTATTTATAGTTTTTAAAGGTTTGTAAAAAAAAAATAAATAAATAAAGCAAAACGTATGCAGAGGGAATTATAATGAAAAGTGACACAGCACAATTATAAGTTTTAAATAAATTACTTTTAGAACTTTTATGAGATTTTTGACGTTTATAAGAAATGTTCACAAGAACTCATTACCAGCTTACAAAAAAAGAAAAGAAAATCTAAGCAGAGTTATAATGATTTATGAACATAATGAATATGAGCGACATTACGTCGTTTGCACATTTTGTGGAGACGCCGTGGACGCGGTGTGAGCTCTGAACTCTGAAAAGTGGCTGAGAGATGTTTGCACAGGCGCTTGTTTAATCAATGGATGAGTGATCGCAGAACAGCTGGAATGCTTGTCAGAGCCTTGCTCACAGTCTTTAGTTGTGTGCTGTGTGTTGGCGTGTGCCGCGAGGTTGTTGTCGCGTTATGCTCACATGGCGAAAAAGTGAAGGATGCGCTCATTTTGTTTAAGGGATCGAGATCATTTCTGCAGTCAAATTGGACCTGAGGGTTCTGATGTTATGTATAAAATTTGATGAATGTACTACTAGTTTTAGTGCTTCGATACGCTTGCCTATCAGGAGAGCAACAAACTCACATACACACAACAATGGGGTGTCGAAAAAGTTATCTGGATTATTCACATAACACAAGAAGTATAAAGGACGTAAACCAACACCCTGTGTAAACACAAAGTAATTACACGGTCTTATCACCGCCTCCGTGTGCGGCACGAGGGGCGGCATGCGATACTATGACGTTTACATGTTCTACATACTACAGTAAGTTGAACCACAGGAAATAGTACCATATACTGTAAGGAATGAAGAGAAAACTGCAAGGAACATGAAGTGGAGGAGCATTTTAAGGTTAATATAGTACAACGAAAATAAAAGAAATTATTACAAGGTGGAGTTCAAAGGGCTACATTAAACCTTCATAAGCTTTCTATAAGGCTCATTTTATGCTTTACTAAAAACCAAATTATAATTTTTTTCCTAAAAACATCCAGATACTTGCTTGACTGTAATGTCTCTTTAAACCGTAACAATTTCCTAAACAAAAAAGCAGTGTTTATAATGCTTCTTAGCCCTTACATAAAGTAAACCTGCTTATAAATCGTTTCGACTAAACTAGCATATGAACTAGCATAACCCTGCGTAAACAGATTCAAAAAAGGGTTTCTTGAAATGTTAAAAAGAACAGCCTTCATAAAGCTACATAAAGCCGATATAAGCTCTGATGCAAAGCTACATAGACACAAATATATAACAAAGATATCTGGTTTGATCAATTTTTATGTTACGTGTATGTACAGTAAGTGATATATTTTAAATGAACACAGGGTTGCATTAGGACTAGGCTGAATTACTCTACATTGGAACATCATGACACCAGACATTGTAGCTTAAGGGACTTTGGTTATGTCACTGAACCGAAAGAAATATGCACCTCTGTTAATCACATTTATACAGTATGCTTACAATTATATATCATCCTGGAAAAAAATCATAACCATTCATAACCCTTTCATCAGATTGTCAAGAGTTAATCATAAAAATCTTGATGTCTTGAATCCTGAAATCTGTCATCTTGATGTTATACTTGATTTAAGCCATTTATGACTATTGGAATGATTTACTGGAATAAATTATAATTATCATAAAGCGATTATATAGATGTCATATAAAACTGTGAACATCCTCATATGTAAAACAGTTTTCATGTAGGTGTTATGTAGCCCTATGAATACCAGGCATGAGTATTAGTTGTTCTGTGAGTGCTAACATGAGGTCACATGCTCTAGAAGTCATATCGCTTTTGTCAGGATAATGTCTCACACTGCAGTCTTGCACAAGTCCTGTAATTAGAAATGCTCTGATATTTTTTTTTCCAAATTTGCAAAAAAATTTGTTTATGTGGGGGAAAAAAGTCCTAGCATGGTATGATTAATCTGTTCGTACGCTGAAGGCTTTGGTCTTTTTATCATCTCTGGATGCTGAGAAGTATTAATATCACTCATAAATTTAATACACACTGCCTGAGGTTCGAGTTCTCCCATCATCATCTTAGACGATCTGTTTATCCTTGCCAAACCGGGGCTGGAAGTTAATAAATGTTTATATCCTCCATTATGGGCTTTTTCTATAGCTGATCATTAGCATATGCTAATTTGGGGGACATATAATGGTGGTAGTTTAGAACATTTTGTTATTATGTAAAGCAGTGGAGAATTTCTGTGCACAGACATGCACAGAGAGAGAGATAGAGAGAGGACATTTCAGGAACCATGCACAGAATGATTTAATCACAATTTGTTAAAGAACAAACCATTTTACAACTGTAATGTTTGGCAAGACTTTGTGTTAAATGAAGGTTCTTTGCCATCTTACAGTGGAATTGCAGAGGAATTATGAAGAATCCCAGAGATACAGGCCATGCTGGCGGGGAGGTTTAGTGTCCTGGCTTTGTGTTAGACATAGCAACAACATTATTTATGGACAGTTTATTCATTCATTCATCTTCAGTACCTGCTTTGTCCACATCCAGGTTGCAGTGGGATCCAGAGGCAGGGGGACCTCTAAGGATTTTGGGCCCCTTTAAAGCCTAATATACCAGTCCCCAAACCCTGATCATTTCAACACTGTTCAACTGCCATATCATTTTACAGTAGTTGCCTCCGGTCACTCAGGGGCCTTGGATTCAGCCCAAGGTCTTCTGAAAACATTGAGTCTGAGATGAGAAACACCATGGGTGGGGTGCGGGACCATTGAAAGTCACAATGCACATACTCATGAACACCTCGGGCAAATTTAAAGTACTGAAGCTAACCCATGAATTACATAACCCAGTGAACCTTGAGAACCTAGCCCAAAAGATGCAAATGATTAACAAGGAATTATGAGGCATGCGGTAGCAATGCTGATTGTTATTAGATAAAACATATTCCAGTCAAAGGTTTGGACATGCCTTCTAATTCCATGGTCTTTCCTGTTTTTTTTTTATTTCTTTCTACATTGTAAAACAAGGTTTAAGGCACCCAAAATATGCAATAATCTCCTTTGAACAGTTGATACTGAGATGTGTCTGCTACTTATGTTCTTTAAACCCTTCGTAACGGCTCTAATCTGAGGTGCTGTTTGTTAATTGGTGATTTCTGAGGCTGGTGACTCTAAATGAACTTCTCCTCTGCAGCAGTGGTTAGTTTTGGTCTTGCTTTCTTGGGAACGTCTTCATGAGAGTCATTTTCATCATGGTGGGTTTTGCAAATGCACTAGACAATACTGTTCATGCAAGTACTGTTCCACAACAGCTGACCTCCTTGTCTTAAAAAAACAAACAAAAAAAAAAAACAACTGGCTCTTGTTTGTGTTGGTTTTCCTTGATTACCTAATGCCATATGTTTTATTTCAAATTCCTGAAAAAAAAAATCCAATCTTGTTCTAGAATAAATCCAAACTGAGTTTCCCAGCCAGAACTGTGGCGGTCATTCCATCATTATGTTTCAATCAAACCCCCCCCCCCCCCGCCTTCCTGTACATGGGTCAGGTAATGATGGTTTTCCTCCCAAACACCATTGAAAACTAGGCTTCTTGGAACATTTTTCCTGTTGAAATAGTTAAAGGAAAACTTTGACCTGCTTTCCTGTGAAGCTCTCTCTTTCTCTAGCTGTCAGATTCCACTGTCTACACACCATCCAGTCTTCACCAAAGCACTTGTCAAGCAGTGCAGCACTGTCATTCAGAATTACCTCCTTGACTGACAGGCAACAGGACAATCCAGAGCATGATCGATAGCCAGCCAATATGGGCCTCAATACCAGTTTCGTTAAACATAAAGGGCAAGACAGAGGAAACACATTTCCTTGAAGTTTCATGTTTGGCAAAGGACTGTCATCGTTCATTGCAAACCCTATTAATGAAATCACGGCAGGTGAGGTGCACAGGGGTATCAAGCCTAAACTAAAACGATTGCAAAGAATTTTCTGGCGTAGGCTCGGTATTTACAGTTCCATGGCACCAACATAAACAGTTGTCTCTTGATACAGGAAACATGCTGAGTGTAATTGTTGAATAGCTCGACAGCTCTTCCGAAGCCCATTCTCAGCCATAGACCCGTGAGACCCCTTGTCATGCAGCCCGCTCACTGCTTAGCAGGATCTGTAGGAAGCCGGTGTACTTGATATGCCAATGGGGATGTGGCAAGCAACAAAACAGTTCTGAAAGAGAGGAAAAAGACATAGCAGTGCGGGCTTCAGTGCAAGACCAGGGTTTGATTTCAATCTTCAATTACAGGAGCTGCTGCATCTATGAAGTCTGTATGCTCTCAAGGCTGTGTCGCTTCTCATTTTTACGGACCACTGGTTTCTGTTGCTTTCGGTAATCGCTGTCTGATACTCTTCCGGTCACACAGTGGGAGCGGCCAGAGACTTGAAAGGAAAAAAAATCCCTTTGTTGTTAGTGAAACGATTTTGTGAAGCTTGGCTTGGCTCTAGCTTGCTCTAGTAGAGATTAGCTGTGGGAGAACTAACACATTGCGCAGAGCCATTAAAGTCCCAGTGAAGTCCTGATTGTGACAGAAAGGATGGCTGAACATCTCTTGGATCTGTGACTCCACAGGGTCCAGTCCATCCTGCCAGATTTCATGTCCAAGCGTGGATCTCTTATGGATAACGCAGGCTTATCAGAGTTTTTGGAGACTTTGAAGCAGTCTGATTGCAGTTTTGTAAAACTTTTGATTTAATACTTAATGCTCCAATGTCACAGAAATGCCCTCTTTATGTCAGTTTCTGATTTGGCTCCACTTTAGACATACATACTGTTCTCATCTGTATTCTTAGTGCTAGTGCTAACATCATTGACATAACCTAGGAAGAACATTGTGCCTGGTTCTGGACCATGTTATCACTTTGAATTATACAACAACATCTTCAAAATAGCAATGTATCAACAATATATCAAAAGTGGTCCTAGGAAGGACAACTGGTGAGCTGGTGACAGGTTCAGGTTCATGAAACGACAAGGCTCACTGATGGAGGCAGGCTCATCTGGTCCGATCCCACAAAAAACCTATTGTAGCACGAATTTCTGCAAAAATGAATGCTGGCTCTGATAGGAAGGTGTTATTAACCCCGATGCATTGCAGACCATCAGGGTACTCTTGCTAACCTGTGTCCACCACCAGAAGCTCTTACAATGGACAAATGAGTATTAGAACTGGACCAAGGTTCGACTGACCAACAGTTCAATGGTTCAGTGGAAGAAGGTGGCCAGGTCTGATAAATCATGTTTCCTTTTATGTCATGTGGATGGCCGGGTATATGTGCGTTGCTTACTTTGGGATGATATGGCAGGATGCAGTACAATAAGAAGGCGAATGGTGGAGGCAGTGTTTTGCTCTGGGCAGTGTTCTGCTGGGAAACCTTCCATTGATGTGGATGTTACTTTGAGAACATTCTAAACACTGATGTTGACCAAGTACACCTCTTCCTGGAAACATTGGTCCCTGATGGCAGTGGCTTCATTCAGCAGGATAATGTGCTTTACCAGACTGCAGAAGTTGTTTAGGAATGGTTTGAGGAACATGGAAAAGTGTTCAAGGTTTTAACTTGGCTCCCAAATTCCCTATATCTCAAGCCAATACAATCATCTGTACTGTAGGATGTGCTGGACAAACAAATGTTGTCCAGAGGATCCCGAGGTCTTTTGAAGTCCAAACCTTGATAAGTCAGAGCTGTTTTGGCAGCACAAAATGGGTTGAGCCAAGGAGGGGCTAGGATAGCCATAGAAATGTCTGTGGTTTATTTACAATTTATAATTTGAAAAAATGAATAAGTACATTAAAAAACAAACCATTTGTTTATAGACTAAAAACATAAAGCCAACACTGGTGATCTGATTCATCCCGTAAGCACAGAACTTCTGACCTTACTTTCATATCCTGTTCGACAGCTTACCTGTTACAGTGCCTTTTTTGTAGCATTAACAATATGATAATGAATAGTTTCTCATAAACTTCATGACTTTTCCCACTCTATTTCCTGTTATTATTGCAATAAATGTGCTGGTTGAGGCACAAATTCTGACTCTGCATACACTTATCTCTATACGATTCTCATTTATATAAAATTTGGTGTACAGAACGGAATGCTGTTGCTACCATCTTTGTTATACAAAGCTGTGTGTGCGGTGTGCGGCTTGTGTGAAAGCCCTGGCCGGTGTTAAATTTTATATTCACAGGTGTGTTTACTTTTGAGTGGCTTGAGAACCTTGCATCTACTGTAATGTATGAGCTGAATATCCTGAGTTGTATTTAACTAGGAATGGCACTGTAACAGTTGCGGAGGGTGTGTTGTGTACTGTATATGTGCTTGCGTCTGCACTGTATGTGTGTCAGGAGTGTTGCAATAGTAATGAAACTGTTGTCAGTGGCTCATTATTGGGAAGACCTAAATTTCAGAGCACCCTCACCGAGAATTCAGCAGCAGCAAAAACAAATTAGAATCTTTGGCACCGCCCCTAAACCACTAATAGGGAGACATGCACGATATTAGACAGGTAGTTTTAAAGACTTTAATTATACAGAATAACACTCCATAAACCCCCTTTATTTCAGAATACAAACTTCCTTTATTTCTCTATTTACTGTAATCTGCTGCTACATTAATGCCATGATTGAAGCCATGATTAGAGGGTCTACTTCGCATCTGAAATGCTGCCCTTCCATGAACTTCTTTAATGCACCAAGTTTATGGAAATGGCTTGAGCCGAGCTCAGGATGGTACAGGGAGGTGGCAATAACTCCCATTAGAGTTCCTGTATCCGTAAGTAGTGTTGGTTAATGATTGTGTGTACAGTTCACACAGACAGATGCATCTCTTTCTTCTGCAAGTTTTCAACAAGCTATCCATCAGTTTTCAAGAACCAAGCGTTCCATTCACTGAATGTTCACGGGAATGACTGCGGTGGGCTCGGAGCCACGTGGCCAGGCTCTTAATTCATGGACGTTCTGCCTAAATGTTTGTACCTTTCAAACGTCTTCATGTAACTAAGAGTCTCATCACCATACCATGCTTGAAGTCTTCTGTAAATCGCAACGCTTTTTACACCTTCATTGAAAGTCCCAGTTTGACTCGAACGCCCCTCATAGCTATATAGTGATTTAGGATGTAATAAATTGCTAAGAGACATTAACACCATAAGAACATTTTAGTCACAATAACATCGCTAGCATGAATTATGCCTCCATGTATCCTATTGTTAGCATGAAAAACAGGCATAATACTGATTACATAATTATATAAATTATATATAATTATATAACTACTGAATTTATCAACTAAATATATATATTGTATATTAACTAAACATATATAAATATATTATTCTACAATTTAACTTTGGAAAACCGACACACAGCATGTTCACTATTAAAAGAACCGTAGACATGTCGTTAGCCTAATCTAAGCTAATATTGCTAAAAGACTCCATGCTGTCATTTTGCTGGATATACAGCTAATGGTTTGTCCCACTGATAAAAAAAAATAAATAAATAAAAAAAAACATCAAAACACCATATGGAACGCAAACATTTTCTGCAGATATGTAGATACTAAGAAAACCCTGCGTGTAGATAAACTTACACTGTAATTACACTTAGCATCGGCCGCTAACCATTCTGTCACATCGTGTCAACTGATAACCACTGAGTGAAATCAGAGCCGCAGAAAAACATTAAATAAATATAACAGCATTGAGACTAGGACATATGTCTGTGTGTAAATTTTGTGTGTGTGTGTGTGTACAAGACATAAAAAAAAAATAATAATAAATATTTGGATTATAGACTCATGCTATAGAAGCGGCTTGTTTATGTCTTGCCAAGTTTTATTGTCAGTGATTATTGCCTCGCTAAGCTATGAGGGATGAGACCTTTAACGGGTTTTGCACTTGCCATTTCAACCTAGCAGTCGTAACATTTGTTAAGCCATGTGCTTCCTCATAAAGCCCGAACAGGGGGTCGTACCCCACCGGTAACGAGGCTTGGTATGAACAGATGAATGAAACCGCGAGGAAATAAATCAGGGGTGAGGTGGAGGAGGAGACGAATGTGGTACCAATATGTGGAAAGCATGCTGTGTAATTATTTTTCCACAGTTGTTCTTCATTATCACTGGGTTGCAGATGACAGAAAGGGCAGCAAGCGAGGGCAATAACAATATTTTCTTGCAATTGCTGATGTAAGATGTCTGGATTTCTGCCTTTGAAACATTTGAATTTGATTGTATTACTGATTATATCACTTCAGTTTGATTCTTTTACTTGGAAATCATTGTCATGATTTTCACTGTCAATTTTGTAACAGTTAAAGCAACTAAAGGTTTCATTCTAAGTAATAGGGTAATGTTGGTGAAAGGTTGTGGTAAATCATGTGCCGGAAAAAATATATATTCACGTATCAAAATAAGATGAGAATTTTAACTCAAGTAAAATATGTTAGGTGAAAAAAAAAATTATACATTTGGGTTAAACTACCTAATAATAATAATAATAATAATAATAATAATAATTATTATTATTATTATTATTATTATTATTATTATTGTTGTTGTTGTTGTTGTTGTTATATACAACATTTATATATATATATTTTATTATTTACTTTATTTTTAGTAATAAATATTTTTAAACAATTTATTTTTAGGAAATAGCCATTTCATTATGCATGAACTAAACAGGAAATTAAGACATATGTGCACATGTAAATTAAGATATTTCAAGTATAATATACACTGAACAGCCATAAAATTAAAAGCATTAACATTAAACCAACCTAGGTTTTTACGGTCCAGTGGTACCACCAGGGCAGTTCTATTTCTTTCATGGTTTCAAATATGTAACTATGTATTCATAAATGTAACTATTCATAAATGTACATGCAGTGTTTTTAAATGGCAAAACAATGATTAGGTCGTACTGTGAAATGTAGATTGGCATAGAGCTAAATCTCCTTAACACGAGTACATTTCTGTTTCATATTAATGCTTCTTCAATTTCCATAGAAATTTATATTTATTCCTGTGCAACATATCAGGTCATAAATAAATAAATACATAAATACAATGAGCTTGTCATCACACACACACACACACACACACAAAAAAAAAATCCCTCTTAGCAATTATGCTCCTTTCCCTTTCCGATCATGTCCTCTTCGCTCAGGGATTTAGTCATGCAGTTGGAATTTCAGTCGCATTTTTCAGCTGCCAGTCTTCCACAGCATCAGGTAATGAGCTATAATTAAAGTGTGACTAATTTCAGCACATTACTCGCTCAGCATTCGCGTTAGACGACTGCTCCGAGAATATAAAGGACCGCTGCTGAAACACCTTCGTTCAACTTTGTTTTATTAACACAGCTCAGGTTCTACATCAAGGGCATGCCAGATCGGTGAGAAAAACAGATCTGAGATGTAAAGTGTTTAAATTAACTGGCAAAAAAGATCAAGTAAACCGCAGCTACATATGATGATGTCTGTCTATCTTCTGAAATGTTAACCAAAAGGGTCCATGTCTTCAGCAACAATGTGCTACGTTCATAACGCTACCTAAAAACCTATGTAATCCCGTAATGACAAAACTGATTCAAACCTAAACAAATATTTATAATGGCTAATTTCAAGCGTTTTGAAGACTGCCTTCATATCTGGTTGTCATTTGAAGCCTGAACGTCATGACGTCTGTTGCTGTAGCTCAGGGTACTTGAGGTAGGTCAAGTGATGGTAATTGTGATGTCAAAAATCATAACTAAAATATTTCTGTAAATAATGTACAGTATGTAATAGTCATTACAACATTGGCATGTAACTATGGGATGGCATAGGTTTATAAACATTCAAAAGTATCTATCATACAATAATTTGACTTTACTTGCCATAAAGTTCTAATGTACTGTACAGCACGGGAAGTGTCGTAGCAGGTCCTTATGTCCTAAATGTCACTTGGTTTAGGTGTTATGTCACCGTGACATCATATGGACAAAAGTGGTCTTTATTAACCAGCTGTTTGATTAAGGTTGTATACAAATTTATAGAGGTTTATGTGAGTGTTCATGAAGGGCTTATGTAGATGTTATGAAGCCTTACGAACAATATTGTTTATATTTTGGATCATTTAATTTACATTGAACAATTTACATGAACATTGTAAACTAGGAGAAACGTCTTTTTGGTCTGTTTCCCTTCAGGTCCTTGGGGAAGATGTATGGGCAGCGAGTGTGGACCGGGTGGCAGTCAGAGCCGAGCCGTGTGGTGTGCCCATGTGGAGGGCTGGACCACGCTTCCTACCAACTGCCAGCAGTCGTCACGGCCGGCAAACCAGCAGGGCTGCTTCCGTGTCTGTGACTGGCACCGCGAGCTGTACGGCTGGCAGCTTGGCTCCTGGAACCGGTGCTCACCCGTGGCACAGTACTCAGGAGGTAGTGGGCACTGTTTACACGGCGAAGCGGGAATCCAGACGCGGGAGGTAAGCTGCGTGCTGAGAGCCGACGGTTCTCCAGCCGACAATTCCATCTGCGAGTACTTTGAGCCGAGGCCACGGCTAGAGCAGGCCTGTCTGATTCC
>JAAGKR010007244.1:14670-37955 GCA_011419295.1 Clarias macrocephalus | reverse complement strand
CAGATCGAGAGACCTTGGGGGCCATTCAACTGGCCCACGACGACCAATCCACTTTTCAGGAAACTGTTCATCTAGGAATGCTCGGACCTGACACCCATAATGTGGTGGTGCACCATCTTGCTGGAAAAACTCAGGGAACGTGCCAGCTTCAGTGCATAAAGAGGGAAACACATCATCATGTAGCAATTTCTAATATCCAGTGGCCTTGAGGTTTCCATTGATGAAGAATGGCCCCACTATCTTTGTGCCCCATATACCACACCATACCATCACTTTTTTGTTCCAACAGTCTTGGAGGGATCAATCCAATGTGGGTTAGTGTCAGACCAATAGCGGTGGATTTGTTTGTTAACTTCACCATTCACATAAAAGTTTGCCTCATCACTGAACAAAATCTTCTGCGTGAACTGAGGGTCCTGTTCCAATTTTTGTTTTGCCCATTCTGCAAATTGTGTGCGCCGATCTGGGTCATCCTCGTTGAGATGCTGCAGTAGCTGGAGTTTGTAAGGGTGCCATTTGTGAGTGGCTAATATCCGCCGAAGAGATGTTCGACTAATGCCACTCTCCAGTGACATGCGGCGAGTGCTACGCTGTGGGCTCTTGCTGAATGAAGCTAAAACAGCCACTGATGTTTGTTCATTAGTGACAGTTTTCTTGCGTCCACATTTTGGCAAATCCAACACTGAACCAGTTTCAGGAAACTTAGCAAGCAGTTTGCTAACTGTAGCATGCGAGATGGGTGGTCTCGTAGGGTGTCTTGCATTGACATCTGCTGCAATGACCCGGTTACTGCGTTCACCAGATATCAACACAATTTCGCACATGTCAATGGCTGTGAACAAAGAGAAACTTGTAAATAACTCATGAAAGAATAAAGTTACGTTAAAACCAAGCACACCATTGTTTTTCTTGTGAAATTCCCAATAAGTTTGACGCGTCACATGACCCTCTTCCTATTGAAAAAACAAAAGTTGGATCCAAGATGGCCGACTTCAAAATGGCCACCATGGTCACCACCCATCTTGAAAAGTTTGCCCCCTCACATATACTAATGTGCCACGAACAGGACGTTAATATCACCAACCATTCCCATGTTATTAAGGTGTATCCATATAAATGGCCCATCCTGTATTCCACAACGGATTAGTTTTTTGTGGTGTGAGCGTTTACCCGGTGCCAAAAATAGCGCACAGAAGAGGATAAACAGAAAAGTTTGGATATCTGCAAACAAAACTTGGACCGATACACTAAGGAAGGACAAAGTTTCTTAAAGAGAATCATTACCGGTATGAGCCTGAGAGTAAATAGCACAGTATGGAATGGAAACAATCGCTGGTTGACTGAGAAAAAGTTCAAAAGTCGACCATCAGCTGGGAAATTAATCAACGCTTACAGTTTTCTGGGATTCTCAAGCACCATTATTGGAACATTATCAGGAAAAAAAGATTCAACAACCAACAGTGCTCGTTACAGTGAGACGCTTATTGAAGATTGATCTTGCACATTTCTGCTCACACTGTCGACACTCTGCAAAAACTTCATTTTGTGGTGTTAAAGCATCCTCCCTTTAGTCCTGATCTCACTTCCTCCTGTTTGGTTCCCTGAAACGTATGAGGACGAGGATTCACTTCTGATGAAGAACTGAAGACAGCGGTGCATTTGTGGCTCAGCCTAAAAAAAAATTTTTTTTATGAGGGAATACGAAAGATTAAACAGAGGGAAAATAAAGAGATTATGTCAAAAGATGATGTATTAGTCTTTACTAAAAGTTACATCGAATAACTTTTGACTCACCCTTGTAAGGACTTTTGTAAGGACAGTTATTACTATTAAGAGCATTTAAAAAGGGGACAGTACATTTAATGAGCTCAGAATGTTAGCTAAACCTAGCTAATTAGATTTTTTTTTTAAACTTCAAAACTAAACCGGTGCATCCCTTCCTTTGAATGTTTCCTCCAAATCTCTAACCACATCTCTAGAACACACGCTGCCTAAAGCTGGAACATCTGCATGAACTTTCGAAATTGCAAAGGAAGTAATGACACCTCTTGACATCTCCTTGTCATTACTGGTTGGAGGATTAACGGCCACATCATTTGTCTTTTTTCTTTCACTTTACAAAGTCTGGACCTGCAACTGTGAAATGTGAAATGTGAGTAAAAACTCCACCATTAATTTTTTTTTAAAAAAGTGCTCTTTGTTCAAAACCACTGATTGCACCTTAAATTCTGGATAGCTAGGAAATTTGTATAACTACTGAACACTTGGTTAATGTATTTCTGTCATGCATTGGATAATAATTTATCAAACCTTTTTCCAAAAACATTTAAAGTTATTATCATTTTTTTTAACCATTCCTGAAAAATGGAAATTGCTATGCTATGTAAATGTCATGTGTAATAAAGGGGGGAAAAAAACTAAAAGTGAGTAATGAGTGGACGCGGCGAGACACGAAGCTGAAAGAATGAAAGATTACCTTTCTCATCGTCTGTTCAGCATGAGTAAAAAAAAGAGAAAAAATGATAATAAAACGAGTTTCTCGGCAGTTAGACATATTGTTTACTTTTCAAGATAAACATATATTTCATTTCTAATGTAATGGGTAATATTGTATTAACGAGCTCATTTAATATACAGTATGGCAAAGGAAGTAAAGTGATTTAACAGGTTTGAATTGATGCAAAGGTTTAGATGTTAAATAAATTCTGTACACTAGGCCTGACTAATTTGTATTCCAGCAGTGAATTATAAAAAAAAAAAAAAACAAATTCCAGCGTAAATTAAATAAGAGCTTGTATAAATCAAGGCTATTATGAAGCGTGTGTAATTGTCACTAATTATAATAATACATTATACGGTATGGTTCCAAACGCTGGTCCTGGACGACGTCTCAGTGTTTTCCCAGCTCCCAACACACCCGATTTAACTCATCAATTCATTTACAGTCGGAACTGAAGTATGTGTAGGACGAAGGTCCTCCAGGACCAGGGTTGAAAAAGTGCCACCAAATTTTTACTGTACTTCTATATATATTAAAGGTCACATATCATACAGTGGTGGACAAATGTATTGGGACTACATAACTGTACAACTGATGAGTCACTAATTACCTCGAGTCTGGCTTTGGCTGAAGAGTTGTGCTGATTGGAATCAGCTGGTTTAGTTAATGGATGGAACAAACATGTTTATTTCTGAAGCCGCACAAAAATGGCACGTGAATTGAATCGTGGACATCTTTGGCAAATTTCTGTATACGATCTTCAGAAAGCAATTAACTACGCAGTCATGGATTGAGCGAGTGACACCAGCGTGCTGCAAAAGACTTAATATACTAAATATTGAACATTGCTTAGCAAGTTCGTTGAATGCAATAACAATTTTCTTGATTGACATTATTTAATGTAAATTTAAAAATTTTATTAAAACATTAAACATTCAGTTTTGTCACAATACTTCTGGCCACCACTGTACTCCTTTTGAAAAAAAAAAAAAAAAAACTTAAGAGCTTTCCAAAACATGTCTGTTAATATATAACAGCTGAATATATAGATAATTTTATTTATTAATTATTTTTTTCTTTTACAAGAACTATATTTTTATATTGCTTATTTTATAATACAATTCATTTAATGTAATTTTTCATCAAAATCTCATCATATTTTATATATAAATATGTTAAAACGATGATTAAGAATTTTATTTTCAATGTTTATTTAGTGTAAACATTTTTGTATTACATGACAAACCCCTGCAAAATAAATGTGCCACAAAATAAACCTTATATGGGAATTTGTATTATTGGTCTCAATGGCTGTCACGTGACTAGAGCTCATTATAATAGTAATATATCATATTTGAAAATAATAAACCTATGAATTTATGTTCTAATATAATATTTCATAGAGATTATGAAAAGGAGCAATCCATGGTTTGGGGTGGGGGGGGGGGGGGTTAGTGCATAACACTCGTGCTGTTTCAGTGTCTGTAGCTTTAAATGAACTACACCCTAACCCCTTTGAGGAAGTGCATTTCCCCAAGCCAATCAGAATACAGGGACCAGTAACGTACACATTCAAGACCTTATCAAGCATCAATTTCCCTCTTTTACAACATAACAACAACATAAGGGAAAATATGTGTGCAAGAGCACTAATTCACAATAATTCATTAATATTTAACAGTATAAAAGTTAAAACCTAACCTTATTTCTTGTAGCTCTTAAAAATAATGAGGAGAGCTGAAGGGCTCTTGCTCACAATAGGGAAAAAAAAAAAAAACAGATTTGCTTGTGTAAGCCTTGGTCAATATAAAAACAGCAGGAAATGTTTTTTTTTTCTTCTTATGTTCACATACTGTAAACGTAACTAAGAGGGAATTTTGCACAATAGGTACCCTTTAAATAAGTATTAAAACATAATATTAGATTATTGCATTCTTTGAATCCTTTTATTGTATGCAAATGCAATAGTTGCAACAATTACAACTCTTTAATGTATTTGAATCACAATTTTTCAGCCTTTATAGCTAACTTTAATGTTCTAAAGCGCCTATACTGTAGGTTAATTCCTGTTATTGCTTATATAATATAGCAGCCTCTCTTCTTTCTTTCTCTTGTATTTAATGACAACAATAATAGAAATATTAATAAATTTAGCTTATTACAAAAAAAATTGAACAAAGTACTTCCATAACCGATAATAAACATCTCCTCAGACAAAACTTCACCATATTCACAATGTTTTTTCTTTTGTTACGCTTATTATTATTTATTTGTATTTTTTACATGCAGAGTTTGTACAAGAAGAGATTGGAATGAGCAAATGTATATTTATGGAGCTGAGACTACTGTCAGAGCTACTGTTACAGGAAATTAATCAAGGTTTGTGAAACCAACAAAGATGTGGTAGAAGATCTGTTTCATCTGGAATATTTGGATGAGCTCATCTTAGCAAGTCATTCCAGGTCAGGATTTCATATGACACACACACACACACACACACACACACACACACACACACACACACACACACACACACAGACTCAAACATGCATACAAACATAGAGATGGGTCAGAATACAAGGTCACACAGATCCCAGATGTTGGAACTGAATCTGTCCACTTTAACCGCAGCGTATTTTCATGAACGCCAGGTGAAGTAAGATGAGTCGAGGTGACTCGGAGCAAACCGGTTATTTCCAACAAGCCACCATAGCCACTTCATTATAGTAGCACGGGTTCGAATGTCGACTGCTCGCTCCCTGAGCGAGCCCACACACCACGAGCTCTGGCCTTCCAGGAAGCCTTCTCCTTCCGTGACATAAAACCATGTTCTTCCTTGTTTAAAATAATCCCTCTCTCTCTCTCTCTCTCTCTCTCTTTGCTTTAAAGCGGCGTGCATCCCTCACGAGGCCATCTGTCATTACCATGTTTACATCCAAGAGGGTCGGGAAATGACAGAGCAGCCTTGTTGAGAGGTGTTTGGCTGTGTTTTCGTTGCGTTATGAGTGTGTTTGCTCTCTGTCACGTTCCAAATATAGGACCTCGAAATGCCATCACTGGCAGAATGATTACACGGTCCGGACTGATTGATGAGGTGGCTGGTTCTTTTTTATTTCTGTGACAGATAGAATCGATAAACAAGAATACACTCGTGGGAACTGAGGGGGAAAAAGCTCTTTCGGTGGGTTTTAGATGTGTATACTGTTCGCTGTAACGTGCTGGTGTTAACATTATACATCATTTATAAAGTTAATGAACTGTTGATGCATGAGGAGTCAAGCGAATCTTCTCTCTGAGCTTATATACGTGTATGATGGGTGTTCAAGTCAAAGCGGGACTTTTGATTGTGCAGAATAACAAACATATTTGACTTATTTCCTTTTATTTCTCTATATAATCCCCTGCTACAGTACATTAACGCACTTATCCCAGTGCTTCACTAGTGCTTGGATGCCATCAAGGTTGAAAGTTTTCTCAGTACGTCGGAGCCACGTCCGAACTGCGTGCATGACGTCTGAAACGCCGGCCTCCCAGGAACTCCTTTAATGGCCCATACATGTGGAAATAGGATCGGACGTGTGATACGTCAATAACTCCCAGCTTTCACAGAGTCCCTGTGATGTACAAGTAATGTTGGTGTGCACAGTTCATACAGACAGGTGCGTCTACTGGCTTTTTTTTTTAACTTCTGCATCATTCAAATGTTTTAAGTCTCCCTAACGCACTGTGATTGCAGTTTTGCTGTAAATGTCCGTCATTTTTACACCTTCATTCATGAGAAATTTCATCATCTTGTATATCCCAGTATTCAAATTAGACTAATAAATTAAAGTGCACGTTCTTATTATTATGTAAAAAGTGCAAAACATTTCGCAGGTAAGGGACAATAATCGCTGCTGATGTAAAGAGTCTTTTACAACCCTGATGTCGAATAATTTCCTATCACTTTTATCACGGCAGTTTTTTAGCATTGTTACTTATATTATTATATATTAGACCTTTTTTTTTCTCCCTAATTTTGTCACTAGAGGGCTCCCACATTGATGTTCAATTCAATTCAAATCAATTTTATTTCTATAGGGCTTTTAACAGTGGTCATTGTCTCAAAGACGCTTCACTAAAATGAAAAGAAAATTAACGGAAGTGTGTTTGTGTGAGAAAAATGTGTCTAGATAATGAGATTGTCCTTGACGAGCAAGCCAAGGGTGACGGTGACAGTGGCAAGGAAAAACTCCCTGAGACGGCAATATTAAGCTACTACTGCCACTCAGCCGGGAGGGCCGAAGACTAACGCGTGTTTCCTCCGAACCATGCCGACCGCATCTTTACGAACTACTCGCTTACGCACTGTTGGGGGCGGCGCACACTGGGAGGACGGCGCTATCCGCTCCTTCCGCTTGCGTGAGCTCACAGACGCCCCTGATTGTCTGTAGAGCCGTGATTAATGTGGGAGCACTAAGTACCTCTCACCCCTCCTCGGCCAATCATCTCTCTCTAGACCTCCGGCTGCGAGAGGTTACAGCATCACCCGGGAATCGAACTGGCGATCTCCGGATAGACCTTTTAATGTTTCATGAATGTTTTAAAACTTTAAATCTAACTTAGTTCTCAGTCATGTTTTAAAGCTTTAAACCGTTGATCCTTCATCTTTCATTTCTTTCACTTTTTTAAAGTGATTATATAATACAGTATCGTATTAACGCAGTTTTTTTTTTTTTTATGTTACTGAGATACAAAGCGTAAATTCCTCCATCCTGAAAACTTTCATTTGGAGAAAAACTTACAGAATTAAATGCGTCATCATCTCAAGCATTGTTTTGAATTATTATTAATATTAAACACAAAATTATTTAACGTACAGTATAATGATCATAAATGAGCCATTATTTTATTTAACTACAGAAAGCTAAACACATGAGCTGCTGGGCTGGACCAATCAGAACTGAGAATTTTTATGATTCTGTAATTTTACCAGAGACAGATTAGAGAGAAGAGACGCTGAGATAGAATGAGACAACGATTCACGACGACAGGGAGAGACGGTGTGTGTGTGTTAATGTATATTTATATGTATAAGCCCTAACACAGAGACAACCCATCTGTCAGCCATTACCGAAACACTGCTGCGGCTTGGGAATTCAATCGCTCTAAACGCCTCTTAAGTGAGTCCATGCAGAAGTCTTTATCCGTAAACGACGGGCTCAGACTGCCGTGATCGGGGAGGCCGCTCGCGATGTAACCCTAATCCTCGCGGCCTTCGAGTGCACATCTTTCTTAGCTCTCGGCAGAGACGCGTCGCTCACACGCAGTAAAACACTTAATGTGTCCAGCAGAGCTGCTGGGATTTACAGCACTTCCTCTGATTCTGTGGGGGTTATTCGTCGAATCACGAGAGGCCTGGCTTACACACAATCACACACACGTGTTCGTCTCTCAGCCCTCTCATACTGTACCAACCGCATCCAAAAACCGTCTGAAAATAGGAGGCAGATTTATATTTTAAAAAAGAAAAGATGAAGAAAAGGCAGCATGTGGTTTGAATGTTAAGGAGCAATGAGATGACATGCTAATCAAAAGGAAACAAGAAGAAACACCCAATGTGTCAGCATTTATTATTATTATTATTATTATTATTATTATTATTCATGATTTGTTGCATGCTGTATTCTGTGAGATCAAGCTATATTGAATTAAATTATATTTATTAGATTTTTTGTACAGAAATGAAAAACTGATCAAAAAATTGCAACAAGAGAAGTTTAACATTCAGCTAATTTAGCTCATTTCGAATTTTCACGTTATTATTATTATTTTTAAGTGTATTGGACACACTGCTTGTATATCATAAAACACTCGCAGCCTAAAATTATAAAAGACACAACTTATGTATATATATATTTTTTCATTTAAAATGCTGATATTAGAATATTTTGTTTCAATTTTTTCATATAATCAACCACACGTGAACACACGTTTTTAGGACTCAGCAATAAGTGACCAGGAGGTTGTGAGTTTAAATCCTAGGAGTGTGTCTGAAAGCCAAGTGTACACTTGTTATGAACGCGTCCTACTACGCCTCTAGAGGTAAAAGGAATAAAACCTTTATACTCATTAGATATACTGTACTCAACCTATTTTCAATCTACTTAGAGAAACATTACTATGAACAGTTTATTGGTAAAAAAACAACAACAACAACAACAAAAAAAACCTATAACCAACCGACAGTATATGTAGTTCATTCACACACTACGGGCCATTTGGAGGAAACCAACCAAGTGAAAGAATAAAAATGTTAATACATTGCAAACCTTATTATGCATAAATAATAATAATAATAATAATAATAATAATAATAATAATAATAATAACCTTTATGCATAAATAATGTAAGAATTGCAGAGTAAGAATTGTAAATACATAATACCAAAGTATAAGATATTACAACACCACAAAATACAGTACACAAATCAAATCAAATTTATTTATTTACATTTTTTGTACAGCGTTTTATGAGTTTTGTAAATATTATCTTCTATTTTTCTTTCACAGGATCTGTTCATATAACGTGAATGAGTTCAATGTAATTTTGACAATAATCTTAAAAAAAATTGTTTAGGAAAAAACTGTTGAATTCTACTTTAATGTTAACATTTGACTCATTGTTGTAGAACATCATTTAGAAATGAATTATGACCTGAGAGTACAGTATATACAGTATGCGCTGTATACAGTGCTGAAATGGAGATGAACAATATTACCTTGTTGTCTTCTGCGAGTTTATTTCTCCTGAATGAAACTAACGTACACATACACACTATCAGAATGTTGATTTACTACAGTATGTGTAATGTAAGTTTTCTCTCTGTAGACAGTGTTCATATTGTTCACACAGATTCTCAAACATAACCTGGAACAAAGGTTGCTGCAGACTCCTGCGGAAGGAGAGACGACTAATGCAGATCTGGGGAATGGGACGGGTATGGGAAGGAATTGTTCTACCACCTTTTTAAACTCAGCCCACATTCATGACCACTATAATATTCAACTATGAACACTTTTTCCTCGGTCGAGAGACCCATTTCCAACAACAACTGCACAACACAACCTCCTTTTCACTCCTGGGAACACATGCAGTTGAAGCTATGCCCCATCGACAAACGCAAACGCAAAGTTTCAGTAATGTATATTCTGGCGCATACCATATATAGTACATACAATTATTATTTTTTAATTTATTTTACATATAATTTATTTTAGAATTCCACCCATTTATTGTTTAATGTAAAAAAAAAAATGTGTTCTTTACTCTTTGTCACAGTACTTCCTAGAAGGTTAAAAAAAAATACCCTGATCTACTAAATACACACTCCCAATTAAAAAAAAATTTTTTTTTTACAATTATTGATATTGTGTCTATTTTACTAAAATAAATTAAGTACTTAATGCTGTTTAATTAATCAACGTAAACGAAATTATCTTACCACTATTCATTTTTGTATTTTTTTTTTAACCTACATATTTTACTCTGCCCTTAAAGGGATAGTTTGGATTTTTTCAAGTCTCGCTTAAATCAAAATTAAGGTGCCTATGAGTACATTACAATAGGTCTTATTCATAGTAAAACTTTCACACCGACAGTGAAGTTTGTCATCCAGAGAGCAAACATAATGTATAGTGACTAATATGGGCCAAATTCTACAACTCTGTTATCATGCAAAACTTTCAAGTTCAGCTGAAACTTACAGTATATGAATCTTTTGCTGTCCCATTGAGTTACGTCAAGTTGATATCTTTTAAAGTTACTGTATGCAAAACTAGCTGTATAGTTCCGGTTAGCCATATGACTAGTTCTAGGAAAAGAAAAAGAGTTACATCTGTACTAAATACACATTAACTTTGGAACATAACAACTCGATTTAACTCAGTGGACTGCAGAAGCTTCATATGAGTCTCAGCTGAATTTGGCCCTGATTACTTATACTGTATCGTGATCAAGGGGACAAAACTTCATGGTCGGTGTGCAGAGCAGGAAAATTTATAATGACCAAGACCTATGTTAATGCACTTATACATATCCCTTTAATATTAATTTGTTGATACATTAATAATTTGTTTTCATTATATAAAATCATAAAAACAATATCATCGCCAAACTGATAAGACATTACGACATTTACAGTATGTGTAAAGGCTCTCTAATAAATAACAAGCCAGGAGTCTGTGTTTTATATTGAACCCTCTTTAAAGCATGTACTATTTATCTGCTGTTAAAGTGATTATAGTTGGTGGACTGTTCTGCTCCATATTATCAGTAATCAGGGTTATCATTAATACCTGTCTCTGTGTGGTCATTATTACAGACTGAGCTTACCGGCGTTCTCCATCTTCCGCGCTCTTGACGTCATAAACAGCACCTCGGGCCTCTGTAAAGCCACTCTCCTGAGGAGAAAGAGATTAGAGGAAAACATCATGTTCACAGCCAGCTACATGACCACATCAGTCTGCAAAACACATTCTGCACTTTGTTCACCCAGAGCTTAAACACAAAGGCGCCGATTCACAGGCGAAATTCTGCTGCTTACAGAGCGAGATGTTCTCTGCCAAGTCGCTGCTGCTCTGAGTCAGATCTGTGATGCACATCATCATCTTCTGAGTGCTGCTGATTTTCCATCCACTCAGAAAGGAGTGTGTCCAGAGTGCTTCGGCGCCCGTGCCGTTACTTTATTTGTTTGATGACTCGACTTTGGATGGACGGCCGCACGAATAGTGAACCGGAGAAAAATTCCAACCTGAGGAATTCCCATCGTTGTTGGCCACTCCAGGCCTGTCTGGATATAATAAATGGAGCTCTGAAGATGAGGATGAAGATGCATTTGTGGGACTCATGAGACGTTCAGTTGTCTTTTTGCATGAGTGTTCGTGCCTGTGTTCATCCTCTGACCGTGTCTCATCTGGTGATGAGAGGAGCAGGGATTGAGATCAGATTAAGATCAGGTTCTCAGGACTTGGAGCGCTGTACTTTCCTTATCTAACACTTGACACAGCATCAGCAATTCAGCGTACACGTTTTCCAGGACTAGCAAGTATGTCAATAAATCTCATTAAAATAATTATCTAGATATAAATCAGGTTATTATCAATGTGTGATTAAAACCACTAGTTAAGCCAGGAAACATTAAAACCAGTGGCCAGACATGACTGGTAGCGAGCCAGATACATTAAAGATTACTTTAAAACTTTAGCTAAGATTAAAATCAGTTTGCAGTAAGCCAGCTAACTTTTAACATGAATAATTCATGCCTGTAGCCATGTTTGTTATCAAGCCACATAACATTTACCCTGTAGCTATACTAAAATCTGGCTAACATTGTAAGTTTGTTAATGTTTAGCTACTATTAGCTACCCAAATCAGTTAAAAAACAACTCCCACCAGCCATTAACTTAAAGACACAAATTACCCAGTATGATTCATCATTAACATTACACAAGAGCTATTAAGAAAAGAAACCAAACTCCATTTTATATTAGTGCTTGCTAATAAGCTACAGTATCTAACATTAAAACCAATACAGTATATATGCTTGCTAATAAGCAACTAACATTAAAACTAGTATCCATTCTTGCTAATAAAGCAGATAACATTAAAACCAGTATTCTTGCTAATAAGTCAGCTAACATTAAAACCAGTACCCATACTTGCTAATAAGCCAGTTAACTGCAATAATTACACTGCATGACCAAAGCTAATAAGCAACTAACATTAAAACTAGTAGCTATTCTTGCCCATAGGCCAGCTAACATTAAAACCAGTATCCATACTTGCTAATAAGGAAATGACATTAAAACCAGTATCCATTCTTGCTAATAAGTCAGCTAACATTAAACCAGTATCTATGCTTGCTAATAGCAACTAACATTAAAACCAGTATCCATTCTTGCTAATAAGTCAGCTAACATTAAAACCAGTACCTATACTTACTAATAAGCCAGCTAACTTCAATAATTACACTGCATGACCAAAGCTAGTAGCCATTTTTGCTAGTAAGCTACTTGATAAACTATTCCTGGTAATAAGCAACTAACATTAAAACTACAGTAGTAGCTATTTTTGCCCATAGGTCAGCTAACATTAAAACCAGTATCCATACTTGCTAATAAGGAACTAACATTAAAACCAGAATCAATTCTTGCCAGTAAGCAGCTAACACTAAAACCAATAGCTATGCTTACTAATAAGCAGCTAACATTAAAACCAGTATCTATTCTTGCTAATAAGTCAGCTGACATTAAACCAGTATCTATGCTTGCTAAAAGCAACTAACATTAAAACCAGTATCCATTCTTGCTAATAAAGCAGCTAACATTAAAGCCAGTATTCTTGCTAATAAGTCAGCTAACATTAAAACCAGTACCTATACTTACTAATAAGCCAGCTAACTTCAATAATTACACTGCATGACCAAAGCTAGTAGCCATTTTTGCTAGTAAGCTACTTGATAAACTATTCCTGGTAATAAGCAACTAACATTAAAACTACAGTAGTAGCTATTTTTGCCCATAGGTCAGCTAACATTAAAACCAGTATCCATACTTGCTAATAAGGAACTAACATTAAAACCAGAATCAATTCTTGCCAGTAAGCAGCTAACACTAAAACCAATAGCTATGCTTACTAATAAGCAGCTAACATTAAAACCAGTATCTATTCTTGCTAATAAGTCAGCTGACATTAAACCAGTATCTATGCTTGCTAAAAGCAACTAACATTAAAACCAGTATCCATTCTTGCTAATAAAGCAGCTAACATTAAAGCCAGTATTCTTGCTAATAAGTCAGCTAACATTAAAACCAGTACCTATACTTACTAATAAGCAGCTAACATTAAAATCAGTAGCTATTCTTGCTAATAAGCAGCTAACATGAAAACCAGTATATAATCTTCCTAATAAGCCAGCTAACACTAAAAAATAGCTATTCTTGCTAATAAGCCAGCTAACACTAAAAAATAGCTATTCTTGCTAATAAGTCAGCTAACATTAAAAACCAATCGCTATGCTTACTTATAAGCCAGCTAACATTAAAACTACCTGCTTTTTTTTTTTTTTTTTACTAATAATCCAGCTAACCTCAATATTATAATTACACTGTATGACCAAAAATAGTAGCTATAGTAAGCAACCTAACAGTAAATTCAGTGGCCTTGTTTCATAGCAAGCTGGCTATATTTAAGATAGGTATTCCAATGTACTGTGTGATAAGACATACAGTATGTTTGCTAGCATGTATAGTATATTTAGCAGTGTAGCAGGTAGTGATGCTGCCTTACATCTCTACATTCGATCCTGAGCTTGGGTTACTTTCTGTGTGAAGTCTTGCATATTCATGTTTCCTCCAATTTGCAGGTGGGCTCTGTGCTTTATCTGAGCTCTAGGTGTGAATGACTGTGTGAATCTTGTCTCAGTTTTACAGGGATAAACTCTGGACCCAGGGCAACTCTGACCAGGATAATGATGTATTAATGAACAGATTGATTAAACGAGAGACTTTATGTTACTACCTCTGCTGAAGCTGCCTAGACGGGATTAGTCCAGCTCGAAGGCTGGGGTCAACGATCCGTCTCGCCTGCCACCAAGTGTCGTCTTCCTGGCTCACGATCTACAGCATGTCCCCCCTCCAGAACTCCAACCCTGCATCTTTGCATGGAATAGCAGGGTCCTCTCCGGGATGGTAGTCAAACAGCGCCCGGACAAAGACCTAGAAAAACCCACAGTGAACTCTTTTAAATTACACGAATTCCCCCAAACCATTTGGTTCTGATTATTTCCTGTTGCAAATTGAATCGTAGAAAGCCGCTTCTCGTGACCGCTAGGATTCTGACAGCGGGATGTATATTACCTCTGTGTCATCGGCTCCCAGATCGTCTTTGGTGCCTGGGATCACTTTGAAGGTTACGGCCCCATCTGACTGTGCCTGGAAGATGTGAAAGTGAGATGCTGTTCCAATAAAAGCTTACAAAGCGCAGCGAATCCCACAGGAAAACAAATAGAAAACAGAGATGAGGGTCAAAGGAGCAAGTGGAAACATACTGTACGTACAGTGAAATAGTAAGCCATGTACCAGTATGGGGATGATCTCCTCAGGGATCTTGTCTCGCATCGAAACTCCGTTGACCTCCCTGAGCTCATCACCTTCACGGATAAGACCTGAGTCAACAAGGGCACAAGCTGACATCAAGTTGAAGGAGCGTCCAAGACTCTGACCGCACTACTGGCATGTTTTTCATTTAGTTGCTTCATCAAGCATTGTTACATCTTTTTACAAGTCAGCCAATAGTAAGTAAGGATGTGATGCATGCAAAAGTGTAAATACCAAATAATCAATCATGTGTAGGTTTACACATAATATCCTGAAGTGATAGAAGTTTGTTAATTTATGCATTATAACAATGTAATTAATCATGAACACATGTTCCCTACAAAAACACTGGGAGGTCCTGCTCACCGCTTCTGTCTGCAGCTCCTCCTCTCATAACACGAGCTACGACGATGGCACCAGTCGAAGCGTCCCGTTTAACGGTGGCTCCCTGGAGTACAGAATGTGCTTAGATATGTAATAACAGCACAACTAAAAGACCTACAGTACTGTGCAAAAGCCTTGATAACCCAGAATTTCTTCATATTTTGTTTCCATAGAGGCAGACTTGCTCATTTTCGGGGAATATTTTTTGCGTATGAATCGTTCAAGCATGAAAAAGGCTAATTTAATTCATGAACCAGTGAGAAACAGGTGCAGATGATGACAGATGATCAGGCCGGTGATTAGTATACTGGTGACGCTGAATGCTGAGTGGGGTTACAGACGAGAGGGGAAATGAGGATGCTGCTTATATGTAGGTTGTTGCATACAGTAAACAACCCATTTTAAAATCTTTAGGCGCTTTGCAGCCAGTCGCAGTAAAACATTTGTTCCCATTTCTTTAATTTGATCCACATCATTTAATTTAATTTAATTTAAAATGAAGAAATGTCAGAGTGTATAAAAAGCAGAACAGATTAAACTTAACAAGAACCATGCCTGTTAGATCTCCTGTATAAAGTTATATCAAAAACATTGCAAGGAGGTTCTGGATTTCTTTTTTCTGGGTTTTTTAAATTTCTTTTACATTTTTTTTTTAATTTAATGCTCAGATTATGATCTTCAACAATATACTTTACCTGCTCCTGGGTGGTGGTCTTACGTATAATGTGTATAATGTGTAACTGTGTATATTATGGCAATAATAGCAAGAAGCTCATCTGAACATAACTTTAATACATTTATTAATGCAATTCAGACCAATTTTTATAGCATGGAAATAGCCTCCACAATTTCTGTTTAGAAGATTTTTTTAGTTTTGTGACTTGAAATTCCTATGACATTTGTGACATAGGTTTTGTGGCAGAAATCAATGAAATTTTTACTTCACAGAATCACCACTAAGCACGTTTATAATTATTCAGGTTATATGGAAGATATCTTAATTAAAGGGATGTTTAGCTAATATTTAACTAATATTTCACATCATCAGATTATTTATGATAAAATATGGTACAAATAAACCTGTTTATAGACATAATTACAAGCTTTACATTTATAAAAAATATTATAAGAATATAATTTTATCATATTATATGTATTATTATTATATGTATTATTATTATATTATTATTATTATTATTATTATTATTATTATTATTTATATTATTAATTATTAATTAATTATATTAATTGTATTATATTAATAAACAATTATTGAATGAATGAATGAATGAATAAAGCAATAAACAAACATTTTAAAGCTTAAAATGTGTAAAAATTTCATACATATTTTATAATTTTTCCTACGTGTTTTAAAACAATATAAAACACAGAGAAATAGTTGAAGCTGGCTATATTCAAGATATCTTTGACTAGCTATAATATACTGTATGTTGCAGTGTTTTAACATCATAATGGTGAACATATTAAAGGCAAAGTAATTAGATTTCATGTATTTGTGTAGCTTTTACTGTACATATTGAGTTTGTAACATACTTAATTCTATTTACTTAGTTTAATTTTATTTTTGTTCAATTCTGCCCTTAATTTAAAGACGCTGATACAAGAATCTACAAAAAATAAATAAATAAATAAATAAATAATCAGTGTTGTACAGTATGTACTTAAGATTATTAATATCTGTCATAATGTACAAGATATTATGAATTAAAAGTTTATATTGTCACAAAGGTTCTGACAGAGCGAATTTGCAAACATTTGCTTTGAAACGAAGACTGCATTCGCTTCAAAATAATTTACAGTAAGTCCAGCAAGCCAAACACTTTAATGCGGTGAAAAGTTAAACCAAAGCAGAGGGAGAAACTAATGAAGGAATTACTGCTCTCGGAGGCTTGAGTACATACAAGAAATCTGTTGTTCGAGTACTTCAACTTGTTGACATAAGACGTAAAATATTTGACGTGTGTCTTTTAAGCCACATTAAGATGAAATTAGTGCATGATGAATCACGCGGCTTTCTTCTTTTTTTCCTGGGGCTTGATTAATAAAACAGAATGTTAAATAAATTCTACATCCATTAGCATGAGCTCACTGCACTTCAGCTCACACCTCCTTAACAACGAGTCTCTTCGCAGTGCGTCTGTGTAAGAAAAACATGTACTTTGTGTACTTCCCCTGCCAGCGCTGCCAACATGCCACCATTACGAACATGGCCTCCTAAACCACAAGTGTTTAGGTTAAGCCCTCACACACGTCAACAGCTAGATGAGCTCTGAAAATAAACGCTTGTCCAAATTGTGGTGACAAAAACGGGCTTTCGGAGTGAAAAAGGCCTCTAGAGGTAACATGTGCCGTAACTGCATAGCCCCATTGAACGCCAAAGGGCTGGAACCATGGTGTGATATACAATACAACACAACAGCAGGGCACATGGGGTTACATACCTGCAAATACACAACCAGTGGAAAATATATAAAAACACACAGAACAATAAATACCAAAGACTTGAATACCAATTATACCAAAGAATACACAGGAGGAGAAAATCGACATTAAATACTCAGGACAAACAATACTCAGTGAAATAAATATTCAGGACTGAAAAAATATATATGAATAATAAATATTAAGCTCAAATATGCAAGAAATATGCAATTTCTTAATATGAAAAAAAATTAGGACCATAAGTACTTAGGATAATGAGATGATAAATTCTCAGGTACTTGATGATAAGCACTAGGTACAACTTACAGTATACTTAGGATAATAAATACTAATAAAAAAATACTCAAAATACTAAACACTTACGATAATAAGTACTCTGCACAATAACTACTTAGGACAATAAATACTCAGTACTATGAATACTGAGAACGATAAATACTCAGGATGATAAATACTCAAAACAATAAATACTCAGGATGATAAATACTCAAAACATTAAATACTCAGGATGATAAATACTCAAAACAATAAATACTCAGGATGATAAATACTCAAAACAATAAATGCTCAGGACAATAAATACTCAGGATGCTCAATACTCAGGACAATAAATACTATGGACGATAAATACTCAGGATGATAAATAGTCAGCATAATAAATACTCTTGATAAATACTAAGGATGATAAATATTCAGGACAATAAATACTATGGACGATAAATACTCAGGATGATAAATAGTCAGCATAATAAATACTCTTGATAAATACTAAGGATGATAAATATTCAGGACAATAAATACTATGGACGATAAATACTCAGGATGATAAATAGTCAGCATAATAAATACTCTTGATAAATACTAAGGATGATAAATATTCAGGACAATAAATACTATGGACGATAAATACTCAGGATGATAAATAGTCAGCATAATAAATACTCTTGATAAATACTAAGGATGATAAATATTCAGGACAATAAATACTATGGACGATAAATACTCAGGATGATAAATAGTCAGCATAATAAATACTCTTGATAAATACTAAGGATGATAAATATTCAGGACAATAAATACTATGGACGATAAATACTCAGGATGATAAATAGTCAGCATAATAAATACTCTTGATAAATACTAAGGATGATAAATATTCAGGACAATAAATACTATGGACGATAAATACTCAGGATGATAAATAGTCAGCATAATAAATACTCTTGATAAATACTAAGGATGATAAATATTCAGGACAATAAATACTATGGACGATAAATACTCAGGATGATAAATAGTCAGCATAATAAATACTCTTGATAAATACTAAGGATGATAAATATTCAGGACAATAAATACTATGGACGATAAATACTCAGGATGATAAATAGTCAGCATAATAAATACTCTTGATAAATACTAAGGATGATAAATATTCAGGACAATAAATACTATGGACGATAAATACTCAGGATGATAAATAGTCAGCATAATAAATACTCTTGATAAATACTAAGGATGATAAATATTCAGGACAATAAATACTATGGACGATAAATACTCAGGATGATAAATAGTCAGCATAATAAATACTCTTGATAAATACTAAGGATGATAAATATTCAGGACAATAAATACTCAGGACAATAAATACTCAGGACAATAAATACTAAGGATGATAAATATTCAGGTCAATAAATACTCAGGACAATAAATACTAAGGATGATAAAAACTCAGGATGATAATCACTAGGGACAATAAATATTCAAAACAATAAATACTCAGGACAACAAATACTAAGAATAATAAATATTCAGGACATCAACACTCTGGAAAGTAAATACTCAGGATGATAAAAACCCAGAACTATGGATTCTTGGGACAGTAAATATTCAGAAAGACAATAATGATCATAACTCTAAAGATCACACAGGCACAGTTTCCATTACATGGAGCACATCATCTCCTCCCTTCTTGTACCATCTTATACAAACCAGACGGACTCTGGAGGATTCAGTGTTTACCTCCAAGTTTCAGTAGTGTGTAGAAAATAGGCACCTCCGGTACCAGATCGAGCTCCACTGAAAAGCCACGCTTAAATTTTGAACAAAAGCAGGGCCCTTTTTTAGCCCATGGCTGCTCAATTACTCATCATCAGTAAGAGGAGCGGGCGTAGGCCTGCGCCGGTTTGATGGACTCCATATGTACTCGCAGTTCCGATCCCCTCTACAGTCCTACTATGGCTTTTTAAAAACACCTAATCATTCCTGGCAGTTCATGGAGACCCGAGGGGCACGGAAAAGCTGCTGGTGAGAACCAAAGCCGTACTCCTTAGTATCAGATTACTGAATTGTTAGTGAGTAAATGACAGAGGGCTGCTTCTAGGTTATATTTTAGACATTTAACAGCTTCACCGGGGGAAAGGACGGTCAAGATAGTCGTCACTGGTGTTTAATCTGTGATTTGATCTGGACCAGCAAATCAAGAGTTAACATGTAGGTGAAGAAACTCAGTGTGCATTTGGATACAGGTAGCTCAGATCTCCGCGCGCACGTCCGTCTGTTTTTTCTATCAAATCTCCTCGACTTGACACTGAAATGACCTGAAAAACAAAAAAGAAGGCCCTCCGTTGCTCCCCGTGAATTCGGCGCTGCTCACACGTCGGCAGCATTTTGATTTCACTTCTCCGTGACTTACTACGTGTAAGTTGAATTCTCAGATGAGTAAACTCAAGCCCTTGAATCTTCGTTCCTTTATTCTAATCAAAGCTCGTTCTGCCTCTGGAATTCATAAGGCTCCATTCATAAATGACAAGCTCTCCGAGCCGACCGCTATACGCCAGATGTTAGGAGGAAAATGAAGTCACAATATTTAAAAAGTTGAGCATTTCATTAGTCCCGCTTCATGATCGGAATGATCGCGGGTCAGTAGGAAACCGGGTCATGATGGATTTCCTTCTGCTTTTTTAGTGCCTTTTCGGGTTGTGCGCTATGCACTAGGTCCAGGAAAGACGAGTCCAAGAACAGGTGGTGTTTTTAGGTTTAAGAAAACACAAATGTGGTCACGGGTGATTCTTCTGGGAGATGGAAAATTGTAATTGTTGAGGTTCTGCGGCAGAGCGTCCCTGTTATTATAGCCTCAATCTGTGAGGCTTCAAAATATTGTGATTTAAAATATCCCTCACAGTATCTCCCAAATAGCATGCGCTTCTGATTTTAACCACATTTATTTCAGCTTTGATTAAAAATAATTCCCACAGAAATCTGAAACAGAGTGAAAGTCAGGGTTTGGATAGAAAACTCATGCGGTGTAATTGAGGGTTTAAAACAATACTAAATCAAAGAACAACCATAGAAATGTATACAGCTGTAAATTATATTAGTGGCAAAGGACAGCGTGTTTATACTGTTTCATTTAATAATGAATCTCTTCAAATATATCGAATTATTCTTGTATGTCTTCTTTTAATTATTCAAAATAGTGAGTTCTTCATTCAAGTTTCTTCATTCGAATTAATAATACAATTTATACATTGTGTATTAATATTTATACAGTCCTCATCACCCCCCCCCCACCACACACACACACCCCCCTCACCCCACCCACCCAAAAAAAATACATTCACATGCTTTGATCATATCGTCTACCAAACACAAAAACGAACTTTAGGTGTAACACCGATTTAAAGGTAATATCTAAATATTAAAATATCTAAATAGTTCTTTTAATGCGTCATCTTTACTGTTTATATACTTGAGTTTGGATCTCAGAAAGACACCGGAATGAGTAAAAACAACCCAAATTATTACAATTATTACAGTGAAACGCCTTAAGAAATAAATCACTGCAATAATATTGTTGTCATTTCATTATTTTTAAGGTACTGAGATATAATTTTCTAACTGTTGGTTGTACGAGGAGCGTTCGGGTCAATCCGGGACATGTATTGAAATTTATGCTGAATGAAAGCATAAAACAAATTTTAATGACGCAGTGCGTCATTCCTGCGAACATTCAGCGAGTGGAAAACCTGATCCTTGAAAAAAATCGACAGTTAGACTCATCTGTCTATGGGAACTGTATACACAGTTATTGTCACGTCCCCCGTACAGTCCTGACCTCGCTCCCGGCCATTTCCACATGTTTGGGCCATTAAAGGAGTTCCTGGGAGGCCGGGGTTTCAGACGGGAAGCGGGCAGTCCGATCATGGCTCCGGGGTACTGAGAAAACGTTCTAACTTGATGGTATTCAAGCACAGAGTTTTACTCTGCACAATTAATGTATCAAATGTATTTTGTCTATAGCGGATTTGTGCAAATTTATATCCTACCTTCATCTCGTATTCATTTACACGTATCTATCTGTGACTTTTACGCTTCAGTGAATCACACTCCGGTGCTAAATGTATGTATTTTAATAATAGACTTTTGCTCTGTATTTCAAACTTTTAAAACATTTCTACAGTTGTGCAAATGCACGTTAAAACTTTTGCCTAAATGTTTAACTGGACCTAAAAAGAAAAGGATTACAGTTCCTGTGTTCTGATGATATAGGAGGTTCTGGAAGTGAGAAACTTCAGATTTTTTATTATTTTTTTTTTTTATATGAAAGTTTTTTTGAATTACGTCTGTTGATTAATATCTGGTCATCAATAACATTCCCAGGTAACTGGGTTAAGGCTGCATATTTGAAGATCTTTACTAAATTTAACAGTATTGAAGCAGGTGGTGTCATTTGTCTGGAGTCATTAATAATTAACTGAGGTGCAAGTTGCTTCGGTCCTGGGCTCGTCTGAAGCAATCAGGGCTTTCAGAATCTCAGGTATCAGAAGAGGTTACCATGGTTACCTGATGATTATTATCTGACATGGAGAACACACCAGTCGTGCATTCCTTCCTCTTAATACGTTGAGGTAGGAAAATATTTCAGTGCTCCAGAGGGACTAACCAAAGGTTCTTTGCTTTTCGTGAGCTGAATTATCCTGACTGTGTCTTCTTCATCTTCATCAGCCTCGACTGTCAGCGATGGAAGCTTGGGTTCGTAATCTTTCTGGGCTACGGTATCATGCACTGAGAGAAGGTCCTGAAAAAAGAACAAATTCTTGTTTTTTTTTTGTTTTTTTTTTCGCTGAATGAGCCAAAACCTTCACATAAAAAGACACCCGATGCATTCTGATGAAGTACATGAGATCCTGAGAAACACTCTCCCTCCCAATAACAGACCTTTATTCACTGCCCACATTTAAATGATTCAAGTAGCACCGTATCGTTAAACCACTGAATGAATGAAGCTGTCATTGGTTAAGCTCCCGTACAGGAACCTCTGCCAATGTCTCCTAAGGTAGAAATGTGTTTCTCTGTCCTTTGAGTCGTTGAGGAAGAGAAAACCTGAGTCCTGAGGTTCGGTGATGTTTCAGTTGGCTACGATGCAGAGCGCTATGGCTAGCTTAGTACGAATAATCATGCTTCCTGAACACCGAGCGTATTTGTGCTGCCTCCAGGAAAAGCACATTCGCTAAAGATGGATTTTCTCCCCAAAGCACCTTTCGAGCTAGCTACAAGAATCCTACCAAATAAGGAATGGATTAATACACTGCCTTTTGTTCTGTGGAGCTACACAAAGATGACATGCGTTCAGAGTATTAGGTGCGACTGATGCTAATGTGAGCAGGAAATCTGTAACGGTTGCCTCTTTGATTTTACATCGAGTCCTAAACGTTTAAAGCAACTTGCTTGGCGAACAGGCAAATGCAAATAACGTTTTTTTTTTTTTTGGGGGGGGGGGGGGGGGTTCGGTTAA
>JAAGKR010007244.1:0-14650 GCA_011419295.1 Clarias macrocephalus | reverse complement strand
CCCCCCCCCCCCCTCGGTTAATTTCACTTCCCACAGTTTATCCAGGTGAACTTTAACCCTGTGAATTCATGAACCTTGGATGTGTGAAATGAAGAAATAAAACCCTTTTTTGATCCTGAACTGGTACGAGATTGTGAGGGAGTTCAGTATGGCTTGTCCTGATTCAGGAGACACCAGAAGGCGCACCAAATAATAAATGAATAATAATTTAAAAAACATACCCCTGTTTCCTACCATAGTCCAAAGACTGTCCAGTGCATGTATGTGCGTCTTTATGTGTGTCCTGCGATGGATTGGCACCCTGTCCAGGGTCTACCCCACCTAATGCCTTGAGTCTTCTGGAATAGGCGTCAGGCCCCTTGCGACTCTGTACAGTATACAGGATAAAGCGATATAGAGTGAGATGAGCAGCTCGATTCGGTTTACCCTGCGTTCACAGCTCGATTCGGTTTACCCTGCGTTCACACCGAACGCGGCGAGAGCATTCATTTTCAATGGGAGTCGGCGGCGAGGGGCAGCGAAGAGCGGCGCGGCGCGGTGAGGGCGGCGAAGAGAGTTGAAATCAGCTCAACTTTAGGGTAATGAGTTATGATGCAGTTGAGCAGCAACCAATTAAAATGGAGGTCCTCCGCTTGGGAGGATTCCGCGGGATGCAGTCCGGTAACTTTTGTTCCGGCGACATTAGTTCCCAAGCAAAATGGAGGAGAGGTTAATTATTGCGATAGCGGGTGTTTATTAATTATTAATGTTATTTTTATTAAAAACAAAGTCTAGTAAGTGATTCTAATGTTATAATAATAAGAAAAATAATGTAATAAAAAAATATATATATATATTGAATTAGACTAGCAATTCACAATGAACAGAAGCTACACCATACGAATGGCTTATAATTAGTTTATTTCTACAATACAGTTCTTTCTATGAATCAATTTCTTGTTATCTTCCACATTTTGGTCAGTCTCCATAAGATCAACAAGCTTGATTGCTTTGCGGCCCCTTTAAATACAAGAAAGGCGTTTAGTCTACGTCAGAGCAGCCAACAGCGGCGAAGAGCGGCGACAGGCGTCGGCGGCAGGGCGGCGAGAGCGAACTGTGCCGCTCTCGCCGCGTTCGGTGTGAACGCAGGGTTATTCTCTCCTTTATATGCCTCTATTCCCAAACAACGCTGCGCTAGCTAACTAGTCTGGATGGCAGTATTTTGAGTTGACGTGTAGTGCACAACGTAGGGAAGTGATTCGCTTCATGTAACTCCTGAGACCTGCACTTTACTCTTCCTGTTTCTCTATATTACCACCTGATTACTACGAACTTCATCCGTTTCTTCAGACAGTTCGTCATAAGCATTATACTGTATCTAGAAACCCTTAGATGAGGATCGTACAAGGATGTGTAGACAATATAGTTGGAAGAAAATGTCATGTTCTCATATAAGGACATTTGGCTCTCAAGGGGTTAAAGTGGTTTGAGGTTCGGCCTTAGACTCTTCGTCAACATTGGAATATGAAGGATTCCCTCCATCCAGAAGGTGAAGTGAACTATATGAGTGTATTGAAGTACATACTTCACATATCTGTACTTTATTTCAGTAGTTTTATTAGAAGATACGTTTGAAGGGCCTCAGAGTGGCGCAGTGGTAAAAGCGCTCGCCCTATCATCCGGAGATCGCTAGTTCGAATCCCGCGTGGTGCTGTAACCTCTCGCAGCCGGAGGTCTAGAGAGAGCTGATTGGCCGAGCTCTCTCAGAGGGGAGGGATGAGAGGTACTTAGTGCTCCCACATTAATCACGGCTCTACAGCCAGTCAGGGGCGTCTGTGAGCTCGCGCAGCGGAGGGAGCGGATAGCGCCGTCCTCCGAGTGTGTTACGCCGCCCCCAAAAGGTGCGTAAGTGGGCAGTTTGAAAAGATGCGGTCGGCTGGCGTCACGTGGTTTGGAGGAAATACGTTATAGTCTTCGGCCCTCCCGGCTGAGTGGTAGTAGTAGCCTTAATGTGGGAGCCCCCTAGTGACGGGGAGGAATTGGACACGACTAAAGTAGGGAGAAAATCGGGGGGAAAAAAAAAAAAAGAAGATACGTTTGACTTTCACTCCACTTGAAAGTAGAGCAAATATCTGTACCTTTACTTAACTTCATTTCTGCATGCCGTTGCATGAGACTTTTATGATAAAAAAAGGCTACCGTGAGCTAACACAAGCCCTGCACTTTAAATACTTTTTTAAATTTTAAGTTGATTATTTTAATACTTTTGCTCAAGTGCACATGTAAATGGACGATTTCTACTTTTACTTGAGAACCATTTGCCCAAGGGAATCTCTACTTTTATTCAAGCACATGACTTGTATACACCATTTTGCCCACAGAGCCACGTGTGTCGTTCTCAACAATTTGATGTAGGGGTAGATAAATTGTAGGGGTTTCGAGAAAAATCACAACAGTTAATCCATATTTGTAGGTGATTAAGGCAAATGATGCCACGTACTGCACTGTAAACCCTAAAGCTCAAAGTAATTAAACATACTGAGTACTGTTGACTTAAATAATTACAATTAGTTCAAATTAATAGACCTTGATGAGTATTTAGAACTTTTTGGTATTTATGAGTTTGTAGAAATGACACTTTTCAATTTAGCTCAACATGTTTGATATTTTAAGCCCCAGTAACCGTCTGCTTAAAGTCCCACCAACTTCAAATCTTTCATCCGAGCGACTTTGTGTCTGACGTCATCAATGCACATGTAAACTGTAAACATTGAATTGTTTTGATCAAGATGGTGGATCGGTCCGTCTTCACCTGACGCTGTAAGTATAATCTTTACAAATCTGGGCTCCCTAAAGTACCAGCGCACTGGTGGCTCAGTGTCTCGACTACGATGTGAAAGGCCCGGGTTCGATTCCCAGCCACTGGATGAAGTCCCTGTCCCAAGCCCAGATGATAATGGGAGGGTTGTGTTCCGAAGGGCGTAAAAACTTGTGCAGCTGTGGCGACCCAGTGCCAGGAGCAGGCGAAAGACAAACAACAATTTATTTAATTTGCAACAACTAAAAAAAATTATAGTATGAGTTCGGCTACTCAGTAATGCAAGTAAATAACGAATAATATGAATGAGTACAACAAGCTCAAAAACTGATGGTTCTGTTTACTTAAAATTGGAAACATCATTACTTAAAAAAAATTGATGTAACTGATTACCTTAAATTTTGGGGGGTTTGCCAACTTATTCGGATTTACAGTGTGCGAGAGAACTGTCAGAAATGTACATTTGAAATACTTTAGCACTTTTTTAAAATAATAAAGTACTTGGAAATGTGGGAAAGGGCCTTTACTGTCCATCTAAGATCTCAATTTTGTCCTCTTGCTGATACAAGGGGCGTTCAAGTCAAACCGGGACTATATACCAGAACACAGTTAAGAGAATACGAACTCTCTTTATTTCTCTATATAATCCCCTGCTACACTAATGCACTTACTGTATCTCTGTGCTTCACCAGTGCTCGGACACCAATAAGGTAGAAAGTTTTCTCAGTATGCTGGACGCATGATCGGACTGCCCGATTCATGTCTGAAATGCTGGCATCCCAGGAACTCCTTTAAAGGCCCAAACATGTGGAAATGGCTTGGAGCGAGTTCAGGACTGTACAGGGGAAGCATCTCTTCCACAAGTTGGCCGTTGATTTTCAAGGATCAGGCGTTCCACTCACTGCAGTGGGCTCTGAGCCTCCTCGGCCGAGATCATCATTCACAGACATACGGCCTTCTTTAAAATGTTCGCACCATTCAGATGTTTTACTGCAGCTAAGGGTCTGATCGCCGTACTGTGCTTGATGTCTCCTGTAAATGTCAATCTGTTTTACACCGTCGTTCACCAGAAATTTCACCGCAAGTCCCGGTTTGAATTGAACGGCCCTCGTTGTTTATAAAACTCGCTAGCTAATATTATAATTTAATGTGAGCTGTTGGTTCAGATCATGAATAGAAATCCACAAATTTAACATTTTGAATGGATCGACATAAACTAAACAACAACAACAACAACAACAACAAGAGGGTCTAAGTTCAGAAATGGAAAAGAGAAGTATGGGAACGTTGCAACTCCCAATTGCGTTTTGTTCCATTTCCAAACTGATAATCGCCTTCCCTTGGCCTGGCCATCCTCACTGACTAGTTGATGACAGATAATCTGGTTGTTACCCCAAACACTGACTCAGAACATAATAAGCCTGGGGTTTTGTGATGGAAAAAACATGAAGTAAACCAGAAATTATTGTCAGTGCATTTACGCTAATGTGACAAGCTATCTTGGTCTCATGTAGTAATTGACATTAATCAGTGTCTGGTCAACTTAAGTTTTTTTTTTTTTTTTTTTTTTCTGCATCAAAACCAGCAGCCAAAAGAGTCACGCATCATCTTGTTTTTTTTTTTTTTGTTTTTTTTCCACTTTTGGTTGAGTCGATTTGGAAGCAGCTAGTCGGATTTGATTGACAGTTGGACAAGTGTTTGGAAATGGAAAAAGAATGTACAAGACTAATTGGGAATTATGTTTGGAAACGAAGCGAGAATGGAAAAGGCAAGTGGGAAATACAATATCCATCCATTTTATTTCCAGTTTCGACGTATATTTTCCATTTTCTCCCACTCCGTTTTCCTACGGCTTTTTTGATAATCATCTAGAAAAGAACATTTTAACATATTTCTGGCGGTGCACTGGGATACGGTATCGTTTAATGACACCATATGAAATAACACATACAGTATCATAAGGATTTAGTGTTACAGTAAACTTTATTTCATTTATTAGTGTTATTAAAGTAAATGAGTTGAAGTTCTAATTCAAGCACGGCAAACATTATGACTAAACATCTCATGTCACCTGAAAGTGAGGTTTAGATAGAATGTGCAGCAACTCCGCAGTCTCTGGTCGTGCCTCTAAATAATGCAGTTCCTTCATTACCTGCAAAAAAATAAATATATTCAGGAGCATAAAAGACACAATATGAGAAGTTCAAACAGATAAAAAAGAAATAATTGCAGTGTAAATGATTTTTTATTTATTTATTTATTTTATTTTTTTTGTCTGGCCTACCTTACACATTTCTTTGCTTATTTTACACTATAACGAATGAGACACGATTTTTAATATTTGCATTGGCTCTTTCAACTCTGTGAACTCAGATTTACTGTAATATGCCTCCCGGAGCCAATAAAACGAGATTGTGCTTTGCAGACGTCTATTAGAGACCCTGTAATTGGCTGGTGTTCAGGCTGCGAGGGTCAAAACATCATCCCTTATCATCCAAAACAGAAAACCCACCAAGGTAGAAAATGATAAATTAGGCAATGCACCAGGGAACAGGACAATTAGATATTTTAAATACATATACTTTTAAAGTTGGGAGTTTTTTTTTTTTTTTTTTTTTTTTAAGAAAAAGGAAAAAAATACAAAAAAATCACTCTAACGCATGAGGTTTGGGGATTTGCAGGTTGGGATTGGTGAGAAAATAGCTCCATGAAGCACATAACGTCGCTCCTTAAACTAGTCCAGCTCTCCCAAATTTCCCCTGCACTTACAATTTACACTACAGTACAACTCGCTCCGCTCACTACAGGTCGCGTCACAGATCTGCACGAGCCACGTGAGCTAACAATACGGAACAAAAGCGCCAAATTAGCAATTAGCATGACAACCGGCTAACCTTAACGTAATCTAAACTACGTGCTCAAGTTACAGGAATTACTCAGTAATGGTGACATCCTGCTGTCTGTAACTGCGTTTTATAAATGTGTTCAAATCAAACTGGGACTTTTGATTACGCAGAATAACAGAACGCAGTTCTCCTGCTGCTGTACATTAATGCACTTATCCCAATATTTCACTAGTGCTTGGATATTATCAAGGTAGAAAGCTTTCGCAGTACCCCGGAGCCATGATCGGACTGCCTGCATCACGTCTGAAACACCGGCCTCCCGGGAACTCCTTGAATGACCTAAGACATGTGACACTGGCTTAGAGCGAGATCAGGAAGCAAAAACTCATCCGAATTCCTGTAATGTCCAAGTGGTGTTGGTGAATGATTGCGTGTACAGTTTCCACAGACGTCTCTTCTGCAAGTTAGCATCAAGTTATACGTCAATTTTCAAAGATGTTCATGGGTTCATGTTCAAGTTTGACTTGAACACCCCTCTTTATTCTCACAACACCTCTGTAGCACCTCGACACGGTGGTAAATATGTACTGTATAACTACAGACGGATGAAGTTCATCAAGTCCGATCGCTCAGTTCGATATATGACGACACAACTGACATTGCCTAATTATCATGTCTTCTTCTGTCTTTTCTTCTCCTGTCTTCTCTCTCTGATAGCCGCCAGTGGTCCTGACCCCCTCTGCCCTCTGGAACTGTCTGACTCGTCCTGGTGTCCCGCTTCTGGTTGGAGATCTCGTTGCACGGATGCCCTGTGTCATCTGCTCGGGATGCGTGTGGTGACTGGGGACGGTTCCACTTTACCATGAAGACGGTCCTGGCCTCGGCTGATGCAGACAGCTGCTCTATGAGGACTCGATAGGAAGGAACCACAAGACACCTGCAAGACAGTTCCTGTTATCCGTCACCACCTAAATGAGGATGGGTTCCCTGTTGAGTCTGGTTCCTCTCAAGGTTTCTTCTTATCGCGATCTCAAGGAGGTTCTCCTTCCCACCGTCACCCTCGGCTCGCTCATTATTTATTTTTACAATATAATACGATTTAGTTGCGTCTAGATTGATGTGACCGACTTTGTTCACGATCTGAAGAAGACCTACAATTGGATTGTAAATGATGATGTCATAGAGAAGGACTGTTTTAAGCATTGTAAGGGTTTCGGGTTCGTGAGCTTGATTGTCCCGCCCCCTCTAGTTCTGGGTCTCGTCTCCGGGTCTGTGTGTGTGGAGTTTCCATGTTCTATTTGTGCTTGGTGGGTTTCCTTCAGGTACTCTGGTCCAAAGACTTGCCCAGGAAGTTGATTGTGTGCGCTGCTTCCTGAGCAGGGCCCTAGGTAGTAGACCCTGGGTAGTGCCCTGGCTTAAGCTGCAGGTCCCAGCGGTATACTGTAGATGATGGATGGACTTACAGTAAACATGAGTTTAACAATGGTAATTATTTTTACATGCTCCTTTAGGATAATAATTGTTCCATAATCAATTACAATAATATTAGGATAATGCTTACTTCAGGGTTATTTTTTCAATCCTTTTAAATCAAAGCATCGATCCAAATTACACCTCTAATAATTACCTTATGTCTTCTGTTTGTCTAAGCACAGACTACTGTACTGAGTCTGAATGGTGCCTGCACTGTTTCGGCATCGTATTTAGTGTGTAGGATGAGGGTAGGGTCATTACTCGCAACACATGTTTCAAAATGTTCTTCCATAATTTACTCCAAAACCCCATAATCCTACATCTTGTAGCTTCAGTGATGGAAAGTGTTTTCAGATGGAAAAATAACACTGTTGTTAAACCTGGAAGTGAAAAACTGTTGAATTCCGGGCCAGCAATAGGAAAGGGTTAACCCAGTCCGAGTGATAAATATGACGCTGCTGTTCTTATTGCAGGTCAAAAGGCCACAAGTCATCGAGAAGAAGCAGTTTCTGCCAAAGCTCCACCAGCCAGCCTGGCCAAGCCCAGTGCGGTCGTGATCGTCACCAGACCTGACATTATCGTGAAACCCGACACAGAGCTGCCACATGTGGAAAAATGGTTTTAGCAGCTTAAAGCACCAAAATGTCCTCGTTGCTTTCGCTCAGTAGCCAGATGGAACGCGATATGGCTCGAACCTGGGGCCGTTCTTCAAGCCAGCGATCACAATCGCAGCTGAAAGATAATCTTCTGTTTCAGGCATCTCCTCAGATCTGACCTGATACCTCCAAGCAGTCCTCCAAGAACGAAAAGACTTTTGGATCATTCAGCAAGAAACTATTAGCGCGTACGGATTTGAGATTGATATCTCAAGCACGGTGGGACACCACGGAGATGGACATGCTAAGTTCATCAGAAGCTGTTCTACTTAGTCCGTTCCTTCCTGACACACACACACACATACACACACACACACACACCTGGGAGCTGGATCGGGTCCAGAATAAAGACCCTTCCCAGCAAGAACTCTGTTGAATTCATTTAGATCTTTAGATCATCCTTCTTGTTTGAATGAAATGCTTTATATGGAGTAACGACAGGTTTGGAATATGTTGTAGCATCGGAGCTCCGGGATCCCTGGTTCGAACATGAGCTACGGCTCCTGGTGCTGAGAATTACAATCTTTTCCTCCTGCGTGTGGTTTTTCAAGATGATCTCTGCTTTCATCCCATCTTCTCAAACACCTGCTGGTGGTTGGATCAGCACTGGTTATGCTAAATTGGTCCAGTGTGTGAATGTACAGTAAATGTCTGTTATGTATATTATATTCTGTGTTACAATATAGTTTCTGCTTCATAGCATGTGTTTTATGGGAAAAGCCTCACAAGACTGACCCAGATGTAAGTTGTGCAAGTGGTGGATTCCAACAGGAAGTAATACAAATTAATTAATTCATTCATTCATTCATTCACTCCGCCCTCTTGTACAGTACATTTTGACCCCAGCACCTCATTGGCTCTTACAAAAGACATTTGCATCATTAATTGATTTTAGGGTTTCTCCAGGAGACAGGATGAGAAGCTCAGTCAACCCGTGAGATTCTCCTTTGCATGAAAAGGAGCCAGCTGAGGTGGTTTAGGCATCTGGTATGGATGCCACCAGGAAGCCTGGCAAGGGAGGTGCTCTTGGCACGTCCATCTGCGAGACGTCCACGAGGCAGACCGAGGACTAAGTGTTAATTAGAGTAGTGTTAATTTTGTCAGCTATGTTCAATTTTAGTCTTAGTCTTAGTCCCGGAGTCTACCTGTCCCTGTTTGTTTTCATTATATTTAGTCGATCTTATCCGATTTTTGTTTAGTCTAGTTTTAGTCTGAGGAATCCTTAAGTATTTTAGTCTAGTTTATCACTGAAAATGTAACATTTTTTAGTTTTTCATAAAATAATTATATCTTAACATTTAAAATTTATCTTTTCATAAGATGTTTTCAGCTAATTTTAAAATTTATTTTTAACCATCATAACAACTGCAGCATGTCCAATACTCCTACAACTACAAAGTGGTAGAAGCAGTACGGACGATACAGTGTTTTGAATTTGAATATTAATTTTATTTATTTATTTATTTATTTATTTACAAACTTGGATTGTTGTAGGGATTCTGTAGCTCCTATGGGTCACAATTTACGTTTTAGCTATAAAATAAAATAAAATAACATAAAATACATCACATACAAGAAAAAAAAAAACATGATTACCACAAAGAAGCTGTAAAACTGGGTGATTATTATGGTATGCCTTGATGCGTCTCTTCAGGTCTGTGGTATTTTTTTCCCAGTGATTGTGTTCCCCCACTGTTTCCCCTATGATATTACGACACATCGCCGTTTTTTCTCTCTGGTTCAATATGAAGAAAATGGGCCCAAATATCGTCTCTTCTCTTTAGCCCGAGTAATGCAGCTGTGATGATGAAGAGTTAAAAACGACTGAGCTTGTAACATACCGTCACTGCGTGATCCGGGAAATACGTGCCGTAATGAATGAACGCGGTACCGCAGCGGATTGTGACGAAAATTCTAAATGAAGACTGATGTTTTATTCTTTTTTTTTTTTTTTAAACCATCGTCTCGCCATCGTCTCGCCTTAGTACGCCTTGGGATCCCCAAGTCAGAGCTGGTTGAGGCGGCTGGAGAAAGGGGAAGTTCAGGGTTCCCTGAAGGACCTCATCTGTACGACTCAACTACGGTTAAGCAGTTGACGATGAATGGATAGATGGAATAACTTGGCCTCTGAGGACCTTTGATTCAAATATAACTTTTTAAATCATTTTTGTATATTCACATTACCATTCCTCTTATTATAGCCTGAGGATAATTAATTACCAAATATGTTGTGTTAAATAGTTTGTTAATGTTATTTAAGAATATTAAGCTCAAGTTCAGCCCTCGCTCATGTTCAAGTTCCTCCTCCATCTCCACTCTGGTCCTCCGTCTCTGAAAAACACGGCAGCTGTCTGGAAAGATGTCTCACCTCGCGTGCCAGCTGTTCAGCATGGTCCTGGATCGGTGCTGGTTTCTGGGCTCCAAACCTCTGTAACCTCTCATGGAGCTGTAAGGGGAGAAACGCTGCGTGAAGGAACCTCCACCGTGTCTTAACATCATCTGATTTCCTGATGCAGCCAAACAAAACCATTTAGAAACACAAGTACTGTTTAACCAGCTCAATTATTTTGTGTTATAATATATACTGTATATATATATATAGGGGGGGAAAAAAACAGCAGCAACAACAACCATCTATCATAATTATCTACAGCATCCTGAAATAATACATGTGGTCTTGGGAAAATAACGATGACATCGTCCAGCGGAACGTGTCAGATCTTTCTTTCTTTCTTTCTTTCTTTCTTTCTTCTTTTCTGTCTTGGTTTCATTCTTTCTTGCTCCCAGGCTCACCATGACCTGAATATCCTCTCTATAATATAAATATTACGGTTAAGAATGGTTTTCCATGTTCAATAGAAAAAAACTAACACCGACCACGTCAGCTTCCATGCTGGAAAACTCATTCTGCTGCTGATTTACATTCGGTAGAAATTTAAAGACGGGACGGGACGGTTAACCGAGCGGGTTTGTGTCGGGTTCTTAGGAAAGTGCGATATGACTAAAATATATAGGATTATTATTCCACCACAGTGTGGACTGTTAATTGGTTCAGCAGAGACTGAGCTAAATCAGCCACAGAACAATAAGACAGCACGTTTAGGGAAGAATTTATGACCCGTTTCTCTGTCTGTCTGCCTGTCTGTTTGATGAACTGTCCGTCTCTCTGTTAAACTTTATGTTTCTCTGTTCGTTAAACTATCTGTCTGATAAACTGTCTGAAGGTCTGTCTGTTACACCGTCTTTCTATCTGTTTGTCTTTCTCACTGTCTGTCTGTTAAACTGTCTGTCTCTTTGTTAAACTATATGTTTCCCTGTTTGTGTAACTGTCTGTCTGATAAACTGTCTGTATGTCTTTTACACTGTCTCTCTGTTAAAATGTCTGTCTGGCTGTCTGTTAAACTGCCAGTGGGTCTGTTTGTTACACTGTATGTCTCTGTCTGTCTGTCTGTCTGTCTGTCTGTCTGTCTGTCTGTCTGTTAAACTCTCTGTCTGTTAAGCTGTTTGTCATTCTGTCTATAAACTGTCTGATAAACTGCGTGACTCTGTGTCTGTCTGTTACACTGTCTTTCTCTCTGTCTGTCTGTAAAGAAGTTTGTATCTCTGTCTATCGAACTCTTTGTCTGTCTATCTGTTAAATTGTCTGTTAAACTGTCTTTCTCTCTGTCTGTCTGTAAAGAAGTTTGTATCTCTGTCTATCGAACTCTTTGTCTGTCTATCTGTTAAATTGTCTGTTAAACTGTCTTTCTCTCTGTCTGTCTGTAAAGAAGTTTGTATCTCTGTCTATCGAACTCTTTGTCTGTCTATCTGTTAAATTGTCTGTTAAACTGTCTTTCTCTCTGTCTGTCTGTAAAGAAGTTTGTATCTCTGTCTATCGAACTCTTTGTCTGTCTATCTGTTAAATTGTCTGTTAAACTGTCTTTCTCTCTGTCTGTCTGTAAAGAAGTTTGTATCTCTGTCTATCGAACTCTTTGTCTGTCTATCTGTTAAATTGTCTGTTAAACTGTCTTTCTCTCTGTCTGTCTGTAAAGAAGTTTGTATCTCTGTCTATCGAACTCTTTGTCTGTCTATCTGTTAAATTGTCTGTTAAACTGTCTTTCTCTCTGTCTGTCTGTAAAGAAGTTTGTATCTCTGTCTATCGAACTCTTTGTCTGTCTATCTGTTAAATTGTCTGTTAAACTGTCTTTCTCTCTGTCTGTCTGTAAAGAAGTTTGTATCTCTGTCTATCGAACTCTTTGTCTGTCTATCTGTTAAATTGTCTGTTAAACTGTCTTTCTCTCTGTCTGTCTGTAAAGAAGTTTGTATCTCTGTCTATCGAACTCTTTGTCTGTCTATCTGTTAAATTGTCTGTTAAACTGTCTTTCTCTCTGTCTGTCTGTAAAGAAGTTTGTATCTCTGTCTATCGAACTCTTTGTCTGTCTATCTGTTAAATTGTCTGTTAAACTGTCTTTCTCTCTGTCTGTCTGTAAAGAAGTTTGTATCTCTGTCTATCGAACTCTTTGTCTGTCTATCTGTTAAATTGTCTGTTAAACTGTCTTTCTCTCTGTCTGTCTGTTAAACTATCTCTCTGTTAAGCTGTTTGTCTCTCTGTCTATCAGACTGTCTCTCTGTCTATTAAACTGTTTCTCTGACTGTCTGTTAAACTGTCTATATGTTAAACTGTCTCTCTGGTAAATTGTCTGATAAAATGTCTGTTAAACTGTCTGGCTGGTAAATCGGCTGCTTGTTACAATGTCTGTCTGTTTGTTGATTAAACTGTCTCTGGTTAACTGCATGTCTTTCAGTCTGTCTGTCTATCTGTCTGTATTTTAAATTACCTGTCTGTCTGTCTGTCTGTCTGTCTCCTTTGCTCTGTCTGTCTGTCTGTCTGTATTTTAAATTATCCATCTCTCTCTCTCTCTCTCTCTCTCTCTCTCTCTCTTTGTTTCCAGGACAGCTAAATCAGGTGTCCTTACGCAGACTGTCCTGGACTCTGGTTGCGCAGCTGGACACCTCAGGCTCTAAAATCATCAGCCTCATGGACAGACAAGCTAAAGACAAACTGCCGTAAAATTACCCAAGAAAGATGTGATCATATTTACAGCCCTCATGTAGCGACGAGCTCGTATATAAAGAAACAGCGTGTATAAAAAGAGCGTGTTTTATAACAGCTGGACTTAGGAAAACAATGTCAGAGTTTTTTTTTTTTCTCATCCCCGTAGACGGTACTTCAGGCCAAGACACAGCCACATGCAGGCCACGGGCAGCGCAGCGCTCTCTCCAGGGGCCGGATGTCTGAGCCGAGGCTACATAACTGCACATAAAACTCCGTCCACATACTGATCGTGTCACTTACCCAGCCTGCCGCCAAATCTCACACCTCATATACACACAGGCCAAAATATATCAACTGATTCCTGAAATGATTTTCCCCTTAAACATCCAGCCACTAGAGCCTGCTGAGCTCCTGCTCTGGGCGAGGAGGGGTGATGGAGAGGAACGAATAGCTGCCCAGATCTACCCATCCAGCAGGAGAGCAGAGGAGAGACAGAGAGGAGATGAATGAAGGACAGGAAAGAAGAGATAAAAAAAGAGAACATGTGATGAGGAGAGATGAGAGGTGAGAAGAGGAGAGTAAAGAGGAAGAGGAGATGAGAATAAGGGCAGAACAACAAAGGAGAGGAGAGGATAAGAATGAGGGTGGAGATGAGAGAAGGAGACTAAAAATGAGAGGATTTAAAAGAAGAACACACCTGAAAGCTTCATACCAGAGGAGCTTAACTCCAGCCCCCATGAGTTCTTTCTTTCTTTCTTTCTTTCTTTCTTTCTTTCTTTCTTTCTTGTTAATGTATTCTCTTTCCTTCACTTTTTCTGTTGCATTGATTTATTTGTTGCTTGCTTGCTTGTTGCATTTTTCTTTCTTCCTTTCTTTCTTTCTTCCTTTTGTCTTTCTTTCTTTCTTTCTTTCTTTCTTTCTTTCTTTCTTTCAATGAATTTTATTGTATTTACATTTCTTTTTTTTTCAGTTATTTCTATATCCTTCCTTGGTTTCTTTTTACATTTTCTTTCTTTCTTTCTTTCTTTCTTTCTTTCTTTCTTTCTTTCTTTCTTTCTTTTTAATGTATTCTCTTTCCTTCACTTTTTCTGTTGCACTGATTTATTTGTTGATTGCTTGTTTGTTGCATTTTTCTTTCTTTCTTTCTTTCTTTCTTTCTTTCTTTCTTTCAATGAATTTTATTGTATTTACTTTTCTTTTGTTTGTTTTTTTTCAGTTATTTCTATATCCTTCCTTGGTTTCTTTTTGAATTTTTATTCTTTCTTTCTTTCTTTCTTTCTTTCTTTCTTTCTTGCAGGTATTTATTTGCTTTTTCTCTTTTTTTCTTTCTTTCTTTCTTTTTCTTTCTTTCTTTCACAGCTGTTGACATACAAAACTTGTGATCTAAGTAAACAGTCAAGATTAAACTGACAAAATGGAATAAAACACATAACCTCTCACCCCCACGAGTGAAACATAAAAGTCGTTAAAAGCTCCACCGTTAACGCTGTCACACGTTTCCTGCGTTGCTTCCAGTTTTGCAACATTTCCTATACATCCCTGAATTCCTCCCTTTACAAACACCGAGCACTGGACTTGGAAAGAGACGAACCTCATAAACACGAAGCGTTATGCGGCATGTTTGTGCTCTCAGCTGAGATGAGCTCGGAGTTTGTCTGGAGCTCGGCCTGCGTCTGAGCCTCACTATATCAACTTTACATATTTCAGCCTCGAGCAGAAGCGTTTAGGTTGTAAATAATTTCTCAGCTCGCCTCCTGAGAGCCTCTCACCAGTGCACTGAACACTTGTTCTCTGAGGGTCCTTGAACAGGTGGTGTGTGTGTGTGTGTGTGTGTGTGTGTGTG